>CM068586.1:56793649-56906149 GCA_035048485.1 Pteria penguin | reverse complement strand
GTGAAAAGTTAAAAAGAGGAATGGTGGGGGAGGGGGTTACTGCTCTAAAAGTAAGTTAATCTCTGTCACATCCTTTTGGTGCACATTAAATACTGTGAACAACACAACATAAATTATAAACTACGATGCAAAATTGTCAATTTTCTTTTTCTTTCAAATACGTTGTTCAATCACAAGTAATGGTGAGACAAATTAGTATACTGTGAAGTACTTTATTCCACATAAAGGAATTTCATCTCATTTAAGCTAGAACCTAAATTGATAAGAGAGACCTTTTAATTAACTTACATTCACCTTTTTCATTTTCCCAATGGATTCTTGGAAACCATTATTATAAAGTTCTTATCGCTACAGGGGCATTGTAAAAGACATGATTTGTTTACTGCTGTTCTCGACGAAGCATAATAGCAATGTTAGTGTAGATTCAAGAACCTTGCTAAGAACCACACGCTAATTCCTTTACAGAATGCTGATGCACTGACACGTTCTTTGTTACTTAAAGCCAGTAAATACTATTGTATCAAGAAGTATAGCCAATGAAGTAAACAGGCAAAACACAATGCCTGGATATGTGAACACAGAAATAGATCGGGTATTTATAATATGAAGTTAATCGGCAAATACTGAGTGGAAGAAATCACCGAGATGTTGCAGGGCAATGACATTCTTTTGAAACAAGAAACCGCTATGATGGTATGGCAAATGACTTTTAAGATTTGCAGTAGAACTGCATGAACAACTATATGTATCTGATCCCAGCATACTTAAATTAAGACAACTATGGGATGGAACCAATAAAATACCGTGTTTTGTCTAATACGCCCCATTTACTTCATACCACATTACAATCATCAAAGTAAAATAAGCTTTTGTGAGAAATGCATCATCTTGTTTATTTTTTATTTGGGATTTCAATATTTGTTTTAATATACGTGTAAATAAGTTATATGAAGATTTATTGTCATTCTCTATGTACAGTTATCATAAGATACAAAACAAAGGGTAGAATACAAAATTGAGATTCATCAGGACAACCTTAAAGATCCAAGGTAATGCCATGGAATGGTAAACATCTTCTCCTCACCGCGTACATCAAGGTCATGTCTTAATGACCGCTCACATCAATGGGAATGTCTTAAGGATTTTCTTCGTTGTGTTTCAGTCTATTATCCAAAAGACTATCGTAATTTAAAAAAAAATATATAGATAGGATGAATAATGTCAAGAAAAATAAAAACATAAGAACCTTTTACCCGTATTATATGTCTACGTCAAACATTTTGACGGTTTTATGATGTTCTATTCGTGTACATTTTTCATCTTGACCTGTAAAGATAATTAATTCGTGACATCATAGTGAATTCTTAACTCTTGCCATTTCCGCAATGCATTTTAATCGGATTTATTTAGGGTATCCAAGACACAACCAAGTATTTTTGAGAATTGATACTAGTTAACGGCAAATCTTTTTGTCAATAATTGCAATGCTTCCTTTCTTAATATATTGCTATTATCAAAAGCATTTAAATCAATGTGTATATTACTAAAGAAGAACTAATCAATATTGACTATGCACATGGGATCACTGCTTAAATTTGTATTTAAACTTTGGATTTAAAATTCTTTTAATTAACACATGATTTCAAATTTTCTTTGGTACATTTTCACTGTATGCATTGCATACAAAGCAATATGAAGAAAGTGATTCGACTTCCTTACAGGACAAAATCCACTTCAATAAAATCTAAGAACAAATGGACGTCACAAAACTATTCTCTTCACATCGCAATCACGTTTCGACGTAAGACTATCAGTGACAAACAGGTCATTGGTGTGGTCAACTGGTTAACAGGTCATTGGTGTTGTCAACTGGTTAACAGATCATTGGTGTGGTCAACTGGTTAACAGATCATTGGTGTGGTCAACTGGTTAACAGGTCATTGGTGTTGTCAACTGGTTAACAGATCATTGGTGTGGTCAACTGGTTAACAGATCATTGGTGTGGTCAATTGGTTAACAGGTCATTGGTGTGGTCAACTGGTTAACAGGTCATTGGTGTTGTCAACTGTTTAACAGATCATTGGTGTGGTCAACTGGTTAACAGGTCATTGGTGTGGTCAACTGTTTAACAGGTCATTGGTGTGGTCAACTGGTTAACAAGTCATTGGTGTTGTCAACTGGTTAACAGATCATTGGTGTGGTCAACTGGTTAACAGGCTTTAACCACTCCACTTATTGTGCCTACATTGTATTAAAATACATTTAAAAATTTGATAAATCTCAACTAACAAAGTTTTAACGTTGTAATTTATGTCGAGAAATATATAAATATTTTACTAGAATATTCCGAATCTGCTAAAGAATTAATAAAACACGTGTAAATCGAGGCACCTCTCAGAAGGACAAAGCAACAGAAATATAGACGAAGAAACCATAGTTAGTAAAGAGGACAGACTCGGCACGGGCCAAAACACGTAAAAATGTGAGATAAGTGTATGACATGAGCATAATGAATAAAAACGAAGAACAGTAGAAGCCGTAAATATCTACATTAGGCGTAGGAATAAGTGTGAACATTGTTTCATATTAAGGTGAAATATGTAGATAATGATACGAAAATATATCCGATATGAAGAAAGATTATACATACACTTTTCTGAAGGTATCGTGTATTTCTAGAGAAGAAGGCGTCAATGCTTTGTCTCTCTTGAAGACGTTTGCACACGACCATCATGTAGTTCTATAGAAAGAGGTGTCAAAAATTTTGTTTTTCATGACGAACTTTACAAAGTTTGAAAAGTTAAAAAACTTTTAAAAGTTAAGCCAGAATTTGCACATATCAAGGTAGACAAAAAGTAAAGAATGCTTCAACTGTATACTAAAAACTTTATAAATAAGTGTACCACTGTATGTCCGATATACAAAACACTGCAAACTGCAATGATGTTAGTTTCAACATGAAGAAATGCGAATTCTAAACTGAGGAGTGAGCGTCTCCCTCTAGTATGATACATCCGTCACAAATGTTCCGTACCAACCCGTCGCACTAGGTGGCAAAGTCATGTAGGTAATTTATCAGATCAGTAAAAGGACGTCACTATACACCATCGTTTTCCAGAATATTATATAACATTCTGAAAAGAAGGCCTTCATGGTATCCAACAGTATCTATGTATGCTGAATTTGCAAATACAACATAAAACAGATTTATATAAAGTTCATAAATTTGATTTGCACGAAAAAATGCAGTATCGTAGTATATACTAATTTAATACTTTTATTTCATTATCATTTTAATATATCAATAAACATATAGATACGAGTATTTATGTAAATGTAAAACTGTTAAGAACAAGATAAATGTGCGTTTTATGAGAAAAGTCTTCAATGGTCTGATCTGACAAATGACGTTTTTATCAATGACATATTACTTAATCCAATATTCATATCATCCGAAGCAAACAAGAATAATGGTTGTCATCACAGCAAGGAGAAATATCAGGATACCATATGCTCCGTAACTCAGTATACTTGTCACGTGATCATCTACATCATAAGTGCTCTGGAAAGAAAAGTGAAAGAGCTGAAAAAGCCATTCTCTCACTGTTTGAAATTCCACCTAATGAAAACGTAATTAACAAGATGTATAAACAAAATATCATAATATCATAAATAATAAAATATTTGACATTATGATATCAATGAATTAAGAATTTGTAGATGAAGCCCAATTTCCAAAAATAAGTTGTCAGTTTGAATGATGATCACAAAGTTTACAATTATGAACAGTATGCCTGTATCTGCATTTTTTTTTTTTTTTTTGTTTCTTTTGTTTTTTGTATAATCAATTAGATTCGCATAAAACGATGGTACTAACACATTGTTTCATTAACTTTTGGCAGCCTTTAGTTCAAGTAATATTTTCCCAAGAAATTCAGACGCTGTGAAATTGAGAAAGAATATTCGGATACACGAAAACTTTGATCGAGTTTTCTTATGGGTATATTGACGGTTCATTGAAAAATTGCTCATACCTATCGTGGGCTCTCGGCAAAGATAATTAAATCCAAGTCTTGTGGGTTAACAATGCTAAAGATTATTAATAATTCATACCATCGAAAAACATTAAGATATCAAGCAATTAATTAAACTGCCTTAGAACTTATTGCTAGATCTATGTATTATTTATGTTGGGATATTAAAGACTGAAATGTTATGATTATTTGATCTTCAACATTTCCTGAATTCTGAAGGGTTTTTCTTTTCTTAAATATGCATAGAAGTGCGCTATACGCAAATACATTTAAAATGATTAATCAAAGTTCTAATTCTAGATTCCGGTATATAGTAGTGGTAAGCAGTGTTATCAAAAATAGTCGATGCTGCATAAAGTGTAAGTCTTGGTAATCATTGCCTTGAGAATAACGGCTTATAGATGTAATGTATCTAGATTTCTGTACTTTTTCATTTTATAATGATCAGAATGATACCTAGCTCCCAGATAGATATCGTATTCTGTTTACTCACGTGATATATCTTTAATACAACATCCATTAGCAGTAGATAGGTACGATTAGCATCAACGGTATATAACCACAACCGTTAGCAGTAGATAGATACGATTAGCATCAACGGTATATAACCACATTCGTTAGCAGTAGATAGATACGATTAGCATCAACGGTATATAACCACAACCGTTAGCAGTAGATAGATACGATTAGCATCAACGGTATATAACCACATTCGTTAGCAGTAGATAGATACGATTAGCATCAACGGTATATAACCACAACCGTTAGCAGTAGATAGATACGATTAGCATCAACGGTATATAACCACATTCGTTAGCAGTAGATAGATACGATTAGCATCAACGGTATATAACCACAACCGTTAGCAGTAGATAGATACGATTAGCATCAACGGTATATAACCACAACCGTTAGCAGTAGATAGATACGATTAGCATCAACGGTATATAACCACATTCGTTAGCAGTAGATAGATACGATTAGCATCAACGGTATATAACCACATTCGTTAGCAGTAAATAGATACGATTAGCATCAACGGTATATAACCACAACCGTTAGCAGTAGATATATACGATTAGCATCAACGGTATATAACCACAACCGTTAGCAGTAGATAGATACGATTAGCATCAACGGTATATAACCACATTCATTAGCAGTAGATATAAACGATTAGCATTAACGGTATATAACCACATTCATTAGCAGTAGATAGATAGATACGATTAGCATCAACGGTATATAACCACATCCATTAGCAGTAGATATATACGATTAGCATCAACGGTATATAACCACATTCATTAGCAGTAGATAGATACGATTAGCATCAACGGTATATAACCACATTCATTAGCAGTAGATATATACGATTAGCATCAACGGTATATAACCACAACCGTTAGCAGCAGATAGATACGATTAGCATCAACGGTATATAACCACATTCGTTAGCAGTAGATATATACGATTAGCATCAACGGTATATAACCACATTCGTTAGCAGTAGATATATACGATTAGCATCAACGGTATATAACCACAACCGTTAGCAGTACATATATACGATTAGCATCAACGGTATATAACCACATTCATTAGCAGTAGATATATACGATTAGCATCAACGGTATATAACCACAACCGTTAGCAGCAGATATATACGATTAGCATCAACGGTATATAACCACAACCGTTAGCAGCAGATAGATACGATTAGCATCAACGGTATATAACCACATTCGTTAGCAGTAGATATATACGATTAGCATCAACGGTATATAACCACAACCGTTAGCAGCAGATAGATACGATTAGCATCAACGGTATATAACCACAACCGTTAGCAGTAGATACATACGATTAGCATCAACGGTATATAACCACATTCGTTAGCAGTAGATATATACGATTAGCATCAACGGTATATAACCACAACCGTTAGCAGCAGATAGATACGATTAGCATCAACGGTATATAACCACAACCGTTAGCAGTAGATACATACGATTAGCATCAACGGTATATAACCACATTCGTTAGCAGTAGATATATACGATTAGCATCAACGGTATATAACCACATTCGTTAGCATAGAAAGATATGATTAGCATCAACGGTATATAACCACATTCGTTAGCAATAGATATATACGATTAGCATCAACAGTATATAACCACATTCGTTGGCAGTAGATAGATACGATTAGCATCAACGGTATATAACCTCATTCGTTAGCAGTAGATATATACGATCAGCATCAACGGTATATAACCACATCCGCTAGCAATAGATAGATATGATTAGTATCAAGGGTATATAACCACATTCGTTAGCAGTAGATAGATATGATTAGCATCAACGGTATATAACCACATTCGTTAGCAGTAGATAGATACGATTAGCATCAACGGTATATAACAACATTCGTTAGCAGTAGATATATACGATTAGCATCAACGGTATATAACCACATTCGTTAGCAGTAGATAGATACGATTAGCATCAACGATATATAACCACATTCGTTAGCAGTTCATAGATATGATTAGTATTAAGGGTATATAACCACATTCGTTAGCAGTAGATAGATACGATTAGCATCAACGATATATAACCACATTCGTTAGCAGTAGATAGATACCATTAGTATCAACGGTATATAACTACATCCGTTAGTAGTGGATAGATATGATTAGCATCAACAGTATATAACCACATTCGTTGGCAGTAGATAGATACGATTAGCATCAACGGTATATAACCACATTCGTTAGCAGTAGATAGATATCATTAGCATCAACGGTATATAACAACATTCGTTAGCAGTAGATAGATACGATTAGCATGAACGGTATATAACCACATTCGTTAGCAGTAGATAGAAACGATTAGCATCAACGATACATAACCACATTCGTTAGCAGTAGATAGATACGATTAGCATCAAAGGTTAATAACCACATTCGTTAGCAGTATATAGATATGATTAGCATCAACGGTATATAACCACATTCGTTAGCAGTAGATATATACGATTAGCATCAACGGTATATAACCACATTCGTTAGCAGTAGATATATACGATTAGCATCAACGGTATATAACCACAACCGTTAGCAGTACATAGATACGATTAGCATCAACGGTATATAACCACATTCATTAGCAGTAGATATATACGATTAGCATCAGCGGTATATAACCACAACCGTTAGCAGCAGATATATACGATTAGCATCAAAGGTTAATAACCACAACCGTTAGCAGCAGATAGATACGATTAGCATCAACGGTATATAACCACATTCGTTAGCAGTAGATATATACGATTAGCATCAACGGTATATAACCACAACCGTTAGCAGTAGATAGATACGATTAGCATCAACGGTATATAACCACATTCGTTAGCATAGATAGACACGATTAGCATCAACGGTATATAACCACATTCGTTAGCAGTAGATATATACGATTAGCATCAACGGTATATAACCACAACCGTTAGCAGCAGATAGATACGATTAGCATCAACGGTATATAACCACAACCGTTAGCAGTAGATACATACGATTAGCATCAACGGTATATAACCACATTCGTTAGCAGTAGATATATACGATTAGCATCAACGGTATATAACCACATTCGTTAGCATAGAAAGATATGATTAGCATCAACGGTATATAACCACATTCGTTAGCAGTAGATATATACGATTAGCATCAACAGTATATAACCACATTCGTTGGCAGTAGATAGATACGATTAGCATCAACGGTATATAACCTCATTCGTTAGCAGTAGATATATACGATCAGCATCAACGGTATATAACCACATCCGCTAGCAGTAGATAGATATGATTAGTATCAAGGGTATATAACCACATTCGTTAGCAGTAGATAAATATGATTAGCATCAACGGTATATAACCACATTCGTTAGCAGTAGATAGATACGATTAGCATCAACGGTATATAACCACATTCGTTAGCAGTAGATAGATACGATTAGCATCAACGGTATATAACCACATTCGTTAGCAGTAGATATATACGATTAGCATCAACGGTATATAACCACAACCGTTAGCAGCAGATAGATACGATTAGCATCAACGGTATATAACCACAACCGTTAGCAGTAGATACATACGATTAGCATCAACGGTATATAACCACATTCGTTAGCAGTAGATAGAAACGATTAGCATCAACGATACATAACCACATTCGTTAGCAGTAGATAGATACGATTAGCATCAAAGGTTAATAACCACATTCGTTAGCAGTAGATAGATATGATTAGCATCAACGGTATATAACCACATTCGTTAGCAGTAGATATATACGAATAGCATCAACGGTATATAACCACATTCGTTAGCAGTAGATAGATATCATTAGCATCAACGGTATATAACAACATTCGTTAGCAGTAGATAGATACGATTAGCATCAACGGTATATATAAGCCGGTGTGGCCTAGTGGATAAGGTGCTCGGCTCGTTACCGAGAGGTCCCGGGTTCGACTCCCGCCCTAGGTGCACCAGTGTTCTGTCTTTCGGATGAGACAGTAAAAACCGAGGTGTCGTGTCACGGTAGGCGTGGCACGTAAAAGATCCCTCACCTTCGGGTTGGTCCGTTGCAAATGTCTAAATTTGTATGCAATGCATCAGGCAGATGCCGTCACCATATACGTGAAATAATCGTGGAGTGACATAAAACAATAATCAATCAATCAATCAATGGTATATAACCACATTCGTTTGCAGTAGATAGATTTGATTGAGATAGATTGTCAGATAGCATACATAAATAATGGATCAGCAAATTTAGTACAGTACAGAATGTGGCTTTGTTTCAGTTTCTATGCATTGGCAATTAAATTTTGAGAATTTTAACTAGTCTATATATGTCAATATTTAACTATAAATCAGATTGCAACACTTCTAGTACGGCTCTTATCCTTGATACTTTGTCCCAGGATTTTCACGATCAGTTACACGGAAAGGTTGCATGACTCGGAAATAAGGTAGAAGTTAATTATCGTAAAAGACTGCAGAGATTGATTACTACACATTCTGCGCACTAATCAAAAGAGTCCATATTACTGTAATGAAATAATTTAATAGAGCTGTACGAAGTAGAATCGTGTGTAGATCAAGATATCAGAACCAAGCACAGGACAATAGGACATGAGTCCGAACACAAAACCCACCATTATCATCTCACAGACAAAATGACGGAAATTGAAAAAATCTAACTTTTTTATTATTCACAATTCGCTTTGTCCTTTACGTGTTTAAATCAAAACTTTGATGCTTCAAAGTCACAAAGTTCGATAAACACCCAGTAGCAGGTCAAAGTTTTCTACGATTTTTATTTCTATACTCGAATGCTTTTAGAGCGTCTCATAAGTACATAAAGATATATAGTAAAATGCAGATATCAAAACGTGCACGGACGTAGCAAAAATCCAAATATGCAATACAACTTGGTGGATAAGGGGCGACATTTTAAGTAAATGGTAGATTTTAGAGAAGTTTAACTTCTACATCTGGTATTGGTAAAATATGGATATCTGTACACAGAAGGAAAAAAATGCGCATATGTGCACAAAATTAAAAGGTATATATGCTCTATATTTATTATGCTTACCGTTTCAAGATTCGCAAATCCGGAGGCTATACTGGATGGTCTTTTCGAATTGACGACACTCAAAATTTGACTGCTATTGTCGCGTGAAATGGACGGAATATCATCGAGATTTGTGTTGGGACGGTCATGTTGAAAACACCCGTCACTAGGAGAACTGAACGACGTCGGAGAATAATCATATCCTTTATTTTCCTCTCCGGCTAATAACCGCACAATAAAATCATCATCAGTGGAACTACACAAACAACTTTTACACTTGCAATAAGGACTTACAGTATGAGTTTCCATAATGTTACCAATTAAGTCAGTAGTGAAGTGATCTTATCAATATATTATTCTCAAAGCGATATGAAATATTCATTACACGATGAACGTGAGCCGTCTCTATACCTGTAACTCAACATATTGTAAGAATTATTATAGCTCCATCAATTTAAGTAGGAATTGATTTTTCCTTTTCTCGGGGATTATCTTTACATCGGCATGAAGAAGTACCTAATGTTTCCCGCACATCCAAGTCCCACATTGATGGTGCGTGCAATGCGATTAACGAATTCGTTCTAAATCTAAGGTAAGCGACCGTAATGGTTCTGTGATAGGAGACCATTATTCATTAATCCCGATGTAACCGGAATCGATCTATCCTTATCGAACATGTCACCAGACTTCCGAACTTCATCAGCTACTAAAATGCAAATTCAATTTGCAGATCAATTCAATGTGAATTGATGGCCGTCCAATTCCCAGAAATCTACGTTAAACGACATCTTCTGAGATATCATGTATTGACATATATTGGGCTAATATTTTAAGCACAATATAAGAGATACAGTAATAGGTATGCAAATCGAACAGTTTTGTGACGCTGTGTGACTCTCTTTCTCTCCTTATTTGGCACAGTGATAGATGTGCTGAATTTCGAGAAATTTTGCTCAGTCGGTTAAGCGTTTACGTCGTGGGCGAAAGGTCTTGGGTTCAGATTCTGCCGGTGGCTACCGGTAGTCCAAAATGTCAGACCCTCAGTAAAACCCGAGGTGTTACTGTAGGTGTGGAAAGTAAACGATTCCTCGGTACGATTCAATTTTAAAAAAAAAAAGGTCTGGCAGAACTCGATTGATTATGACGGTGTATCGATCTCCTAATCTCTTCTGTATACCAATTCACAATTATGGTTCTTGTGAAAATGACGTATTATTGCAATACTTTTATTTCCGTCTTATTTTCCTGTTCCTGTTACGCACTGTCAAAATCATTTACCAATTTTCATGTATGCAGTAGCAGATGCAGAAATTTTGCGTGGGCGTCCACTCCAGACAAATTTTTCAAGAGGGGTCCAATCTTGGGCGTTTATCTTAAATTTACCTTTAGGTCACATTACGTTAACTGTACATGCTATTACATTAAAGAAATAATATAGGCCTATATCGCTCACACAATTTGCTCATTCACAAATAAATGGTTACTTGGTTGACCTTGTCCAAAGAGACGTCAAAACACTATTTCAGAAGGACACCTGTTTGATTTTCTATGCAGTCAGTCTGAAACAGAAGTTTATCAATGGAGGGTAACCTCTAGAGCCTAGGTCATACAACCTATAATTCATCCCTTCACAGATCGGGTAAAAAAAGCATACATGTAGCAACATTTATTGGGGACCTTGAGTACATCATTCCTACCAAATTTCAACAAAATCATTTTATTTTGGAGATGTCCATCAGAGCTCATCAGTACCTGCAGTATACTCCTTCCCCCTCTCCCTTTTTTTGTTTGATCTTACCAATATCCTAATTACTTTTGTATTCCACTTCTTTCCAATTACATTTACTGCAATAATCAGTTAAAATACAGAAAATCAATGAATTATAAGTAACCTACCCGGAAAAAAGTAATTACCTGAAAATAAGTAAAATGACAAATTAAAAATTTTTGTTTAAAAGTTTTTTTTAAAGTTGAAAATTTGATTTCATAAGGAAATATGAATCACCAACACTTCTTAAGACCTCCTTCTAAATCACTTTGATGCATTTGTTTTGATGCTCAATGCAGATGAAGTTAATCAAAGAATGGTACCATCTTGGGCCAAGGTTGCATACACTTTAAGTCAGCATTCCAATATGAACCCAAGGTGCAAGTTTGGTAACTGTAGCACCTATACTTTCTCCAATACCAAGTTACCAAAAACTACTTAACCAAACACAGACCTAGGGGGTATAGCATAAGCTCCCCTCAACTTCAGTGAACTAGCAACAAAACATCTGAGTGTCCCTCTGAAGGAGGGTTGGGTGGATAGAGAATTCATAAATGACCTGATAAATCCTTCTTTATTTTGACAATTTTTTATAAGAAATCCAGGGGCAGGAATGTTCTGCAACACCACCCCTTCCACTCCAAATCTCCTTAATATTCCCATGATATGGAATGTTGGCACTCTAAAATGAATTTTGTTTTTTCTAAAGCCAAGATATGTTCATAATGAACATATAATGAGAAGAATTTTATCAGTATCATCAGTTTGAAATAGCATATTATAATATATATATATATATATATATATATTTCTCTCATATTTGCGTATTTGATACAGAGCAGGCCCATGTAATACAGCTATGTGATATTCATGTGTATTACATACCACGTGACGTCACGATTTCCACACCGAACACGACAACGACATCTTAATAAAACGTCATATAAAAACTCCCTTTTTCTACATTGTTTTACATCTTTAAAGCAAAGAGACTAACGTTCACGGTTTATTCATTTAGAATAAACCATTTTCGGGGACACTGAACACGAATATGACAAAAATTTCCCGATTCGATAAATTTGAATATTTTCCTATTTTTAAAAAAATTCAATATTCCTTCAAAAATATAACAGAAAAATACTCTTTTATAGGCTGCTATGAAAGATGCATCAGTTACACCTGAAGGGTCTCAAAGTCAAGAAAAACCCGAGGCTTGCCGAGGGTTTTGCATGATTTTGAGACCCCGAGGGTGCAACTGATGTATCTTTCATAGCAGCCTATAAAAGAGTCTTACAATATATATATATATATATATATATATATATATATATATATATATATATATATATATATATATATATATATATATATATTTGATATACAATAACAAATCAAACACATGAAAACAAGGTTTATTTGAAATACATGTAAATCATAACCCAAAATATCCTCTTTTTTTAGCATCAAATTCATGTATACTTATTTTATCACTAAATTCCACGAATACTATCTGTAGACAAGATATTGCCTGTATTACCTGTATCACATACATGGTGGTGGCCAATGTGTAGCAGTGGTAGAAACCACATCATTGTCAGTAGGTACACTGGCAAACCTGACCTTGAATATGAACCCAGATGACAGAGGACAAAAGCAACAGTGAATTCTGGTAAAATGTCAGAGCTCCTTGAGATTTCGTGATTTATATATATGGACTTCAGAAAAAATCCTAACAAATTTCTTCACTTTTCGATCTTAACTTCATAGGATTCTCAATATCTATAATTTAGGGTGGTCCGTCTGACTGATTCCTAATCTAAAAAGGATATTTTATCCAAATCAATAAAAACTGCAATTTTCCCTGACATTTTTTAAATAAATAAATATTTCAATAAAGACCATAGCACTGAAAACAATGAAAATTATCAAATTGCAGGGTTTTTTTATTTCTAATAACAAAGAAAATATCTCTGTATTCATTTAAACAAACAACACTGAATTTTATAGTCTTTTTAGATTTCAAGCATATGCAAATAAAGTGTCATTTTTCAATTGTAGGAAAAAAGTTTCTGATTCTCCCAACTTGACTGACCTCAGTGCACTTTCCAACAGAATATAGTAAAGTCTAATTCAAAAACTATATTAATCCTCATGTAACAACAAGCTGTGTTTGTGAAATACTAATGCACCCGACAGCACCAAAGTCCAAAAAGTTATTTTGAGCATGAAAGTCAACAATAGTCTCAATAGGTCATCAAACTTGGTGTCATCTGAAAGGGCTTCTTTAGTTGAGTACGCATGTGAAACATGAAGTCTCTATACCTCACAGTTGAAAAGTTAGAGCCAAGGTTTAAGTTGACAGCAGACAGACAGACAAACAAACAAACAGACAGGACAAAAACAATATGCCCCTGATCTATCAATATGGGGGCATAAGAAGACTGTAATATTTCAGAATTTGTACTCTTATTTATCACAACGTCAAATGATTTGATACTAATACATGTACAATAACAACACAGTTTGTGTTAGTATGACATCTGCCAACACCTTTCTGTATTTAAATCAATCTTGATTTTTAAAATGTGTATTGATTAACTCCACACCAAGGTTGTTACACCCTTCTGGTGATGCATGGTGGCAGAATCCCCAGTACCACAGAAAGATACCAATTAATGGTAGGTGTACCATTTCATTAACAGACTGTAAATGTTACCCCTCCTGCAGAAGGGAAGATTTTGTAAAAATACAGCTCCCATACAACAACAGTCAAAATAAGACAAATTTCCTGAATGTGGGACATAGAAATAGACCAATGATTAGTTTTACTTGTGCATAAAAATCAAAAGCTATCACTGATGACTTTTACTTCACAAATGATTACACTTCTATTTTCTCTGTACAAATAATTTAAATTTGATGCTGCATGTAAAAAAAAAAAAAATTCTAAAGAATATGGCATAAAATACTTAAACAGTACTAAATAGATGTATTTGTACAAAAAATTAATTTTTCTATCTAAAAACATAAATTAATAATAAAATAAATAAGTTATCTGAGAAATGTTTGACACCAGAATCATTATTCTGGGGGATGTTGACAGTTTTCTTCTGATGATGTTAGACTAGATTTGTCTTCTTTTGGAGTGGAATGATTTTCTGGTTTCTGGTTTTCTGAATCATCTGGTAATGCTGAAGTGACGGTGGGATCTGAGTTGGGTGATTTTGACCTTTTTGTACTTGGTGACGAAGCACCTGTAGATTGACTGCTTTGAGTAGATGTATGACCAGATACAGGACTTTGCTTTAACACGAGTTCTGGGCCACCTCCGTAGATACCTGCATGAAGAAAAATATGTCTATATAATATAAATATAAATTAACACAAATGTCCATTACTTACATGGTGTTTGTGATAACTTGACTGGTAATATCTTCACCGTCATAAGTTTTAATTTTATATCAATCAGAATAGATAGAGTTGATTTGATTGTAATTATTCATGACCCACATATATATATATATATATATATATATATATATATATATATATATATATATATATATATATATATATATATATATATATATATATATGTATATGTTCTTGACACAAATTTTGCTCTAGATTCTTAATTGTCAGAATTCCCTACTTAACTCTAACTTTGACATTAGCATTGTAATTGATAGACTGTAGAAGGAAGTAAAGACATTGAATCCATTAATATTGGTACTTAAAGGAAAAGTAAGAACATGTAGCTTATCATTTAGAAAAAGGGAAGAAGGGCAGAAGATATATTTTTCCAATCAGGAAAATGAGGAGGAATCCCAGAAAATACTTGAAGATCGCTACTTTGAAGAAAAACTGCCAAAGAATAAGGTGAATAAAGCAATCGCTTTGGCGGCACTTTAGCAGGAAAAAAAATTTACAATTTCCTTAAGCTTTTAGGCAACTATTAGTCCTTTTTGTAATAGCATAAATATTCCAACCATGTAGACAAAGAGAATTACCATAGAGATATTTCCACGTATCTTCAGACAGCTGGCCATAGTCTGAGTTGGGTCTGACCATTGGCTGCCCTCCCTTGTTTGTACATATTTGCTGGTTGTTGATAGGAGCAGGTGGAGCTGTAACAATTAGGGCAATTTTTTTATTGTTTGTTAAAGTTACCAGTATTATTAATTTACAGAAAAGTAAAACTGCAGTCTCTTTCTTTGTTTCCATAATTTTACAGACAACAACTTGAAAGGTTTCTCAAAACATCGAATATGCAGGAACATCAGCTTACATAGCTCATTTTGGTATCTAGATGTGTTGGAGGGACACAAATACCCCCGCCCCGGGATAAAACAGAAACCTGACACTATGCAAACAAATTAGGAGCTTAACTGCTGGTACTCATACTACAACAATAAACCAATTTCACTTCAATATCTCTATCTTTTACTTGGAAAATGATCAGAAATATGCAAGCATGTTGGACAGTGTAGCTCATTTATATTGTAAAATATCTGCTAAATATAACTATTAAACCATATGAATTGATATGTGTAACACAAACTTCACTATTATCCACCATCAACCTTGTGTGTTACAACCCCAACATTAAATTAATTCCAAGTCTTTAAAAGATAATAATCTATGAAAGATAGAAATTCTGCTAAATATTGTTTCAACTTCTTTACAAATATCATTTATTTCATTGAGACATTCTGAAATAAATGTGAGAAAAGTTTTCATGGTTTCCATGTTCACAAAGGATCATAACTCTGATAATAAATGTAGATCACTTTTGGAAACTGAACTTTTATTTTATACACATTATATTATTTCATTATATTATGGCATTCTTAATTCACAAACTGAAAGCCTCATTTTTCATGCTTTATAAGCCAAGAAAGCACCATGATTCTGGCAGAAGCTTGCAAAAATCAATCAATCTGCATTTTCAGTATATACAATATACTATTTAATTCCACTGAGGCCAACTTAAGTCCTAATTCACAGCAAAAACAAAATGCAGATAGATGTGGGAAAAACTATTTGTGCCCCATTTTCAATGGTGGGAACATAAAATAACCACTGGATGGAATGTCAGAGAGTTCTGAGTTCAAATGACACATTTGCCATCAATTTTTCATGTTGTATAAGTTAGATGATTCCAAACCTTTTAAAGATAAAAATTTTTTTCCCATTTGCGTAATGCAGAGAAATGTGTGCAAAAAATTTAGACAAATTTTGGGAAAAATCAATGAAATTTCTATTAAGAAGGGTCCTTGTAACATACCTGATCTTAAAAAAAAAATGCTGACATGACCTTTGTCAGTTAAATCTAAACTTATTTACAATAATTTTATTTCTCTTACAATAGCCATTAAGATATCTGAATACATATTTCAAAAACTTTATGTTAATGTAACACAATATCCAGAAAGTTACATACTATCTGTCTTTGCCCGAACAAAGTTTTCCCATTCTTTGAACCATCCCATACTTATGGCATATATGGCTGCAGGATTCTCATCATGAAATCTTTCATTCAGCTGTAATAAGAAATAATGTATTGAATTTACATTTTGGAGACGATCTTTTCTTACTTTTCATAATAACTTTTCTCAAGTATTAATATGGTATATTCCATCATCAACAAAATCAGACTTATTTAGCAATAATTTGCCAAAATAAATAGTCTTTTTTAATACAGTTCATTCCAATAATTACATTTCAGGTTAACAAAACAACTTGGTCAAGTCATAGGGAGGTAACCAAATTTCTGTACACTTGAAATGGGACTTTTGAAATTAATAGAAAATCAAATTCACAACTTTGAATACATGAAAATCTTCACCTGTATAAAATGCTCCATTTCTGTTTTCTGTCGTTTTCGTAATCTTTCTAGCTCAGCTTGACATATTGTACAAGGATACAGGTGATTGCATGCTGGTCCCCCTCCAAACCTGCATTATAACATACAATAAAGAAACATTCTACAGGATCTCAATCATTGATAAATTACTTATACTCGTGATAGGGTATGTAAGTCTTGTCATGTAATCCCAGAGTTCTCACAAAGACCGAGTCTAAATATAGGTACATCAATGTCATTAAATAGCATAGAAAGAGAATATGAATATGAATGTTTTTGGAGTATCACTAAGTGAGAAGACTATTTCCATTACTAATCAAATTAAAAATTACTTTATTTTGATATGAGAATAGAAAAAGAAAAAATATTATTCAAATTATTTTTGTTATCATTACCACTTACTACCTGGTAAACCATTAATGCCATAAGTATTACATAGCAGTTGTGGAAAATAAAGTAAAATTAAAGGAAACAGAATGTTTTACGGTAATTTGTATTGAATTTTTGAACCAATCTAACCATCTATAAGTATAATAACACAATAAGCCATTACGGCTTGTGTAAATTTTCCTTAGAAATCGTACTTCTTTTTCTTGAAGAACATGTTGACATACCGCCCCGGTAATTCCCTACAATAGGAGCCAAATGCAAGATTAAAACCCAGCTGCACAACTTTAAGTTAGACCCTCTCAAATACCACCAAAAAATCTTCTGCTTAAGTTATGTACTGTTCACTGTTAAAGAGAAAAAACAGACAAGATTATTTTTTACCCTGTCTATTTTCCTCTACCTGAGGAACCAAACCCCCACTTTAAATCCAGGTGTACAATTTCCAACTAGAGCTTTTATGTACTACCATGAAATCATTCATCATCCCCATATATGTTTCCCTCCCTCAGGGGCCATACTAAATTTTAAAACCCAGGTGCATGACTTTAAGCCATACATGTACTCTTTAATATACGTCCACCAAATCATCTGCATCTGTCTTGGTTATGGAGAAAAAGTGCAGACAAGGTTGTGGGTACAGACAGACAAGGTTGTGAGGACAGACAGACAGATGCAGTGATATAGCTTACTATGCCAACATTTTAATGTGGACTTAATGTGAACATTTTAAAAAAAGAAAAATACGAAATCTTGTTTTCTGCATAGAAAAATTTAAAAAAAAAAAAAAAAAAAACAAGCTTATGGCAAAACTCAAAACTTTTTATGTATAAATTATGTGTTTTACAGATCACTTGTGATAAACGCAAAGTCCCTGACCTTTGGTAAAGGAAATCCCACAATGCTTGATTAAATGGCACAGTGAGTTCTTCCACATACTTTGCCTTGTATGGAATAACTCCTGAAATTAAAAATTGGTAACTTTTAATACGTAATGATTTCTCAGACATCTGTTTTGTGTAGTGATACATTGGATGTCTTGCTAGTTTATCAGGAATCAAATGATCATCATTCATGTCAACATCATCATTCACATCAGAGTAAATTACAGTTGGAGCTTTCAAAAACATTACAATCAAATGGTACTTTTTTATACAAAGGTACAATGCAACAGAATGAGTAGTAGGGCAATTACAATGATATTTTCATCCATCATACATTTTATACTGAAGGTGTAACACTGAACCAAGGTGTAGAATAAATATTAAATCCTGACACTGGTCATCTACAGTCATGTTGATTCCAAAACTCAGAATACACTGTTCAGCCTGGATTTAATGTGTTTTAAATATAAAAGTCGTGTACATGAATTATTAATGTATACATTATTAAAATTCTCTATCATTTTTGTTTTTTGGGGGTTTTTTTTCATAGTTTTTTGCTTTGATTTTTTATTTGCAAAACATCATCGAAACATAGTCATCCAGATGTTTGTCAACTATCATCAACTTTCTGATGCACAATACACAAACTTTGTCCATAACGTTACCATGTTTGTCATTGGGAATATTTGTAATACATACACAGTTTAAATGTACGTGAAGAATCATATCGTATATTTAAATAGTGTCTCAGATAGGAATATAAAGGATCATTACATATTCAAGAAAAATTTTATTATCCCTATCTTTTTTCCTTTTCTTTCTTCCTTTTATTTCTTAGAGGAATACCCCTATATAAAGTCTAGTTTTAATGTTATTTTCCTTTCATTATGAAATCAATGAATTTTCACCACAATTACTTCTACCAATTTTGAGGTTAACCTCTTACTAAGTTCCAAAACATTTTGATTCACACTATGCTTTTTATACTTTTAATTTGATTACAAGATATGAGAACAGAGGAAATTTCATGTTTTATTTACCTCCAAGAGAACAGAGGAAATATACATTACCTGAATGCAAAACATAATATAATAAAGTGTATAAATATAGAGTTTATTCACATTTGCAAATTTGTTTTGATCCATTTTTGCATATAACAATAACATAAAAGAACATTCCTAAACTACATATCACTACCTTTGCTACATGCATTGAAATTCATGGTAAAATTTCTGCAAAAGAAACTTTCCTTATACGTTTTTGAAAAGGAAAATAAATTTGTAGTAATTCACTAATTTTTACAAGAAATTTCAACTCTAGTCATAATTTTGTGTATAAGAGAATAGTGACAATCTACAAGTGTTTGGACTTTAAAGTCATGCTTTTTTTTTTAATTCAGTGTTTTGTGATGCACAATAGTTGGTTTTGAGGTACATCTCACCGTGAGAACAGTTGATGGTTAATTTGTCTGCAAGACAAAGGAATTTTGATGTTTTATAAGGACAGATTCTTTAATATTTTATTTCCCTCCATGAGTAGACAAGAAATTTGATTTATTTGCCTCTATTAGGGAAGAGAAATATGTTTTATCTGCCTGTATGACAACACATGGGTAAAATTTCATATTTCATTTACCTCCATGAGAACAGAGGAAATCCTTATTGTTGATAGGGCCTGGTTCAGCAAAGGTTTTAAATCTGTTTAACCATTGCTTTGAGATATAGAACTGCATCAAACTTGGCTAAAATAGAAATAGCATGGTTAAGAATTGACTATTATTGTCTGTTAACCAGCACAAGGCTGTCACCATGAAAATGAAATAATCTTGGTGTAATATAAAACAAGATACAAACAAGAAATATTTCCCTTAAAAATTTCTTTTAAACTTAATCTTCAATGATGACATCAAGTCACATGCAGAAATATAAATACTTAAGTCAAAGAAGAATTTATTAATTATTTTGTATTTCTTGATCTCTTAATTATTTTTTTCACACATTGTGTGACATAATTTCTGGCGAACATATTTCTACCTCTCTTGCTTCCATTAGTTGTACGGCTTTCTGATGAAGAGAAACCATATCATCATTGCGCTTTCTATAAACAGAAGAAATGAGAAACATTACAGGCATTCAGTAATTTTCTTATTTATATTAATCACAGTCAGGGAAAAAAACTTGATAAAGGCTACACAATTGTCCTGAATCTTTTTTCAGTTTGGTGCCAACCTTTCATTTTTACAATCTAATTTGAACAAGTAGTACTCAAATATTTTTCATCATGCCATATCAAAATACTAAAAGTCACATTTATCACCCACTGACTATGAGTGTATACTACACATTTGCATGTTATTTTTGACATACAAATGTTTATTTCTATATCAAATACATGAAGCACATTCAGATTCAGTACAAAAGTAGTTGTTATTTGGAACAAGCCTTTGATATAAAACAATCTGGGCTTTTTTAGAACTTGTACCTGTGGCAATTGATTGACAACATCAGGTAGGTATACCTGTAATAATATCGTTTTATATCACATCTGGATTATTTCCCTTCAACACTGGGTGCACCTGCTTGGTGCATATGCACAGAAATTTAGACCTCTGCAACAGACCAACCTGAAGCAGTCATGGTTGATTAACTCAACAATGGACCTTAACAATTTTGTTGTCCCCCACTTTTTGCAAAATCGTGGGGACATTAAATCTCATTTGTCTGTCTGTTTGTCCGTCTGTCACATAAACATTAACCTTGGTCATAACTTTTTTACCGTAAGACGTAGGGCCTTCATATTTGGCACGTTTGTGCCTAATTGCAATACCTTTCTGTTGGTACCAGAATTATGCATCATGTGACCTTGACTGTGATCTTTGACCTACTTTAATGTAACTTTTTAACCGTAAGACGTAGGGCCTTCATATTTGGCATGTGTGTCTGTAGACATGCACAACCATGACAATATGTCACAGATCACTGGACCCTTTCTGATAGAACCCCCAAAGCAGGGGACCACATTTCTCTGAATTTGCTTGTTTCATATTTAAAACAGGAGACCAGAGAGTCATCAAAGGGGAAATAACTGTATAAACAAACTGAACTATTTCACTCATAAATTATTATGGGGTTCGCTGATCAATATATGACTGACTTACTTGTAGAATAAGACATATGCCTCACAATTAATAACTTGTAGAGTCTCCACTTCCGTGACATACTGGTCATCAAACTCATACCACTGCTCGTTCTGCTGATTCAAACAGTAAGCTGTATAATGCCCTCCTGAAATGAAAGGGGGGTATTTATCACTTCTTACATTCCTTCGTAATTCAGTCAATAACATCAATGATAAATGGTTATTGTCTATTCAGAATTAACACATGTGAAGTCTTTGATCTTGTAAAAACATGACTTGTACTTTGTTCCTCTACAATACTTTCCATACACATGGAGAGTTTTGTTGAGGAATGAAGTACATGTTGCGCATTAATAAGAATGGTAAAATCTTTAATAGATTTTTTTTCATATATTTTAACACTATATTTAATTCCTTCTACCACTTAATGTCATGATGGCTCTGCTTCTACCACTTAATGTCATGATGGCTCTGCTTCTACCACTTAATGTCATGATGGCTCTGGAAGTGGATACTTACACACAATTTGTATAGTGCTATGTGACTGAGTGTAAGGGTCAACATATTTGGGACACAGCTTGAATTTGTTTTCAGTTTCACAAATTAATGAAAAAATTACAGAAAGATGCATATGGTACACTTTTATTTTGCATCAAGCCCTTCCTCTTTTTTGACAATGCTCTTGAGAAATGAACGATTTATATAATCCAGCATAAACTTCACAACATTTGCTCTCATCATATTATCATTTACTATTCTATTATTATGATGCAAGTCTTTTAAAAGTCCTATTTTGGTAAAGACTTTCAGATAAATAATAATTTCTTACTTCTTAACTAACAAACTTTATACAATAACTTCTGTTCAATCTGATAGTTTATTTGTGTAAAAAAAAAATCATCACGTAAAATACAATGAACCATCATATAAACTGAAATTAACAAATTTTGAAAGTGTTTCTTGTCAGAGTTGTTATTTCATATACCGGGTATATATACAGTTCTTCTGGCTCCATTCTAAATTTCATCATGCTCTTTGCAGCTAATATGACATAAACCTCTGAAGGTTACTATAATCAAATTACAAGTGTAAGAAAAAGGCTCTCGTGTTTTGTCAATAATCAAAATTACAAGTGAGACACAAATGCTACATAGCTCCTTTGATGAATGCACATTTACTATCATCTATCGTAATAGTTCTGTCTTCTTTTTTTCAATCAATAATCTGATGGCCTGAAGTTTTCCTTCAGGAATCAAACGCTGGGAATGAGCTTCCCACATATCTGTATTAAATACATGTACTGCTTGCCATTATGGTAATCTATAAAACCCTAAGAAAAATTGGTGGTCTCTTTTTAGTTCAAAATAAGTCAGTAATTTTAGACCAAGTTTTTGAGTCTATGCTTAAATTTTTGCAAATGTCGTCAATCTGAAAAATATGTGACATTTGGTATAGTCTCACTTGTTCTCCTGTATGAATCGCCGTGAACTTAGAACCTTTCCAAATCTTAAAAAATAGAAATTGCTGTGTACTCCAGGATCTATTACATCACATAGGACATTTTCAGTATCAGAATTAATTCAACACCCAAGGTTGATTGTCTAAATGCTATTATATACTTCCTAGTTCGGTCTATGTCAGTGATGACTTTCTCATACATTTTCTTGTATAACTGCACATTGTCCCGCCCACAAGGCAGATTAACATTGTGCTTCAGGAACATCCTGATGCTGGTGTGTAGGTGTTAGTGCAATCTGTTTATCAGTACTTTAAAAAATGTAATAGTTGTACACACAAGTAATTAACTACCCTGTGACAGGGGCAGTACCTTTCACTGGAAGTTTTGAAATAAGTGTGCAATGCCTAATGACAAGATTGGTAAGATTCTTGACAATGTCTGTAACTTCCAGGACATCTAAGTTGGGAAGACAGATTTCACAAATCATGATACATTTGCTATCCGATAAAACAGAATTCTGAATTTTTTATTATCAGATAAAAAGGACAAACTACTTTAGAAATACATGGAAATAGTTTGATGTTGAAGTATTATATCAGATATAAATCAGATTGTTTTATCAGAGGAAGTGGAATCCAATGTACTTAATTAGCTTATAATATGGCGCTTGGAAAACATCAAAAAGAAAATGATCCAACAGAAAAATGAGAAAGTACTACAAACAGTTACACTTAAGGTGTTGTTAAATACTTAATGATTAATCCCAACTTGTTCAGTAAAACGAGACCCTGGTATTTGTTGACACTTACCCCCAGCTGTTCCGTGATGACAGATCACTGATACTAGATCATATAGTGTCACTTCTGATGTACAATCTGGAATGAAAAGCATTACTTACAGCTTTACAGCCTACAGAGTATTCAGATAATAGCTTTACTTGGAACATTTACTATAATGTGAGTAATACATTGTTGTTAAATGTTATTTTCACTAAATCGTGGTATTATGACCAATGCATTGTATAATTCTTGATATGCTTCCTTAGCATTCTCATAATGGTCAGAAGCCGGCGTGGCCTAGTGGTATCGCGCTGGACTCCTGATCGGGAGGCCGGGGTTTGAGTCCCGCTCTGGTCATGTCAGTGTTCTGTCTTTCGGATGAGACGGTAAAAACCGAGACCCCGTGTCATGGTATGCATGGCACGTTAAAGATCCCTCACTGCTTCGGATGGGTCTGTTGCAAAGGTCAAAATATGTATGCCCCGCATCAGGCAGATGCCGTCACCATATACGTGAAATATTCGTGGTGTGACATTAAGCAAAAATCAATCAATCAATCATAACGGTAAGATAGGGGTCTTTAAACTTAATAAGATGCCTGGATATGCATTAGATATCCATGTACACTAGTATCACAATACTTAAGCAAAGATCAAACTCAAATTCTTCCAACAGTGAGTCATACTTTGCCATACTTTAGGAAGAGCACAAAAATAGAATGCTAACACAAATCATATAAACTTCAACATTACAACATGAATGAGTCGCCTAGAAATAATGACTGATTAGTAATATACATCTATGCCATATTGTTATACATCTATGCCATATTGTTATACATCTATGCCATATTGTTATACATCTACACCATATTGTTATACATCTACACCATATTGTTATACATCTATGACATATTGTTATACATTTACGCCATATTGTTATACATCTACACCATATTGTTATACATCTATGCCATATTGTTATACATCTATGACATATTGTTATACATTTACGCCATATTGTTATACATCTACGCTATATTGTTATACATCTACACCATATTGTTATACATCTACACCATATTGTTATACATCTACGCCATATTGTTATACATATATGCCATATTGTTATACATGTAAGAGTCCTATTACTCTTAAGAATCAAACAGTAATAAATGAGAAATCGTGCAAATTTGTTCATAAACTGAAACACAACATGTGAACACTGTAGATCTACCTTTATGTAAATATGGTTTCATATCTAGACTGTCAAGTGAAAACGAGACGTAAGTATTGATCTTTGAGGAGTAGAACTCATGACGAAATCTTTTCAAATGAACGCATAGAACCTGAAAAGTCAAGAAATGAACACATAGAACCTGAAAAGTCAAGAAATGAATGCATAGAACCTGAAAAGTCAAGGAATCAAATTATACATAATAAATCATCTTCTGTTTGCAAGCAGATGGTTCTCTCATAAAACTAATCTGCTGTCAACAAGTCCCTAATAAAGCTCTTTATAATACAATTCACTTAGGAATGACTTTATTATGAATATAAAATGAGTGAATAAGTTTTGCATATTAAATTTGCCAGAAATGAATTTTCTTTGATTCTGTTGTATACACATTAATTATATTATAAGTTTACATCGAATGGTTGATGAAAGATTTCTTAGACTTAATGAAAGTTTTTTTTTTCTCTCTTACTAAGCATATCCTTTTTCACAATATCATAACTCTGATAATCATATTATAATCATTTTTCTTGACAGAAATATAACTCTAACAAAGTCCCTAAAACAGGTTTCATTAAGGTCAGATTACCTCTGGGAGTTCCAGAACTTTGCTAAATTTTATACCATTTCTTAACCTGTAAAAAGATGAGTACTATTAATGACTGAGTGTTCAATTAAATGAATGAAAGCAAGCAGTTTTATATATCTATTGACAGCTTCATTTAAAAATCTTTTAATTGACACCAGTAATACACTACCTAATCAATTTAAGAAATACTTTTTCAATGACAGTATCTTGCACCGATTATCAGATCTTTTCATAAATCATACATTGTATCTTATTGCAATATTGACAGTCTCATTTATTTCTTGACTTTCTCTACTTACACATTTCTCCATACACCAAATGAGTTACAAAATCTCTCACCTTTGAGGTCATCTGCCGAGAAGGCGGTAGCTAGACAATCTTGTAGAGTGATCAAATGTACAAAGCATGGTATACAGGCATCAGAAGTGACTTACTTTTTACATTTCTCACAGCTGTACATGTTATCACCTTTGAGGTCATCTGCCGAGAAGAAGGCAGCTAGACAATCTTGTAGAGTGATCATTGGTCCGAAAAACCAGCTATCAAGAAAAAAAAAGATAAAATCTAGTATGTCATGAATAAAGTCATTTGAATCTTGTTTTATGTCACACTGAGATTATTACACTTATATGTTGATGGCTTCTATCTGATGCATGGTATGGAAATTTATACCTATGACACAGACCCTCCTGAAAAGAGTGGATTCTTAAAAACGCCATACCTAGCATGACTCAGGATCTCAGTAGATCTTATTGTATACATATCTGCAAGATTTTGAGATTCTTTGGTCAAATACTTGGCAAAGTCTTCAAGATTGTTAAGAATACTTTTGAAAAGTCAGTGTAGCAGAAATACTCATGACTGGTCTATAGAGATCTATGGCAGAATCACTAAGTGAAATTATTACTACCTCATTCCACATACAGGACATTACATGTACCTACAATGGAGTTTCAAACCTAAAACCTTCTGATCCAAATCAAGCTTAATACACATCAGGCTACATTCACAAGGAAATTGAGAGAGGATAAGCCTTCCCTTAAACGAAATCATATCACTCTGACTTCTCAGTCTCTCACCTCCTCATCCATCCAAACATCCAGGAGACCCAGCCCTGTCTGACCTCCCCACACGCACCTCCTTTGGCGGTGCCTGGATGGGCACTGGAGTGAATCATGTGGATATAGTCTTTGGTTGGTATTGGAAGAGATAAATCCTGGAACGTCTCTTTTGTTGTTGACACCTAATAGCAAAACATCAGTCACATTACTAATATTCTAATGAATTCACAGATGTAAAAGATTTTATTTTGTTACAAAGTTCTCTTTTGTATTTTAATAGACATAATTTATTGGAAAGACTTGATGTATTTTGTTAGTTCGTTGTATTACGTCAATCGAGATGAATTTACGTATATATATTGAAATATATAGATAAATTCACTGATATACATGTAGTGATAGCATCTGCTTGACGCACAGAAATTTCTATCCAAATGTATAAAGCAGACACATCAGAAATATTGAGTAATATTTTACATGCTAATATCAACAATGACAAGAGGCCTTCATTTCTACTGTTTTATCAACAGAATACAGAAGAGCCATGATCATATCAGCTAGAACCTGGCAACAAGCCAAGGTTGCTACCAACAAAGCTGCTTCCATGTGTAGTGTATTGATGGGTCTTACCCGTTCACAAGTTAAACACTGCACAGAACTGAGTATTCTTCCATCAAAGATATCAGAGATAATACTGCGGTATTTAACATTCCTCTTTTTCCCTCCTGTAAAGAAATATGATATTATGTAAACTTATAAATGTATCATTTATCAAGACTCATGAAGATGATTTTCTATTTTACAACTTTATATGTCCTATTTACAATCAGTCCATTATGTGATAAAGTTGGGTGGAAACCAACTTCTTAATCTTGGTTGTCTAGAGGTAGTCCATGTTAAATTCTGTATACTCCAAAAGCTGAAATAACTGGTGTGAATGACCACAAAAATGCCAGAATATGCAATTAAAGTATGAATGTGACATCCTCTTCAGGAAAAACTCTATTTATACAAAATCTGTACACAAGCATATAAATCTTGATGTATAGTATTCACATGAAAGATCCAAGGCTACAGTTGTATCATAAATAGTCTACCATGCAATCAATACATCTTGCACAAAATGAAATAATAAAAGTTAAACTAGTCTAGAAATATTAAGACATGAACAATACTTAGACAGTTTTGCACCTCCGAGCCACTTTGGCATGTTGAATTAAGAAGTCATTTTATGAAACAATTTTCCACTTGCTATTCAGCAGGTATTAATAGTGACAAAAATACCCATAGATTTACATTTCAGCTGCTTTTGCTGCAAAAATCACCAGAATGGAAGTGGGCATTAATGACCCTGGCCCTTTCTCTTTCTAAGGAACTTTATTTGGTCTTTTAAAGTTAGATAAATCAATAGAATATCTAATACAGATATACTACATAAATGACAAAATTATGTACTAGTGTCTAACCATTGCTTGCAGTAAGAGTCTTTGAGGTATACTGTGATTTACTATGGGGTTTCTCAACATTTTCTGATGCTCGTCTTGTTCTAGGACTAGCTGTGTTTCTCGTCTTTGTTGCTGTATCTCCAGACTGTAAACCATCGCCTGCATCCTTCACCTTGGCACCTGCCATTTTATAAGAGTTGCTGGAATCTTTTCTGTCTCTAGAAGATGTGATGCTATCACCTGCTCCAGAATCTTTGTCTGACAGTGTGCGGAGACGAGTGTAGCTTTTACCCTCAGATATTGTGCTTGTCTGTTCACACTTCTGATCTATGGATTCCTCACTTTTTACTTCTGTAGAGCATAAATCACTGCCCTGACCAGAGTCACATGTTTCATAGAAGTCCTCTGATTGGCTACTGCTGTTAGATGTTACTGATAATCTACGTTGCTGCTGTTGTGGTACTTGAGGTAAAGTGTTTTCCTGTCTTGTCTGATCATTGTTCTCTTCATTCTCATTTTCATTATCTTGCACTGGTTGCTTCAATTCCTCGTGGATTTCGTCCATAAAACATCTAAGAAATTCTTGAGCATCCTATTATGGAATTTTTAATTAAGTTAGACAAAGTGATTTTAAGTGTTGCTATGCTTTGCAAATGACACAGCACTTTATTGTAAGTTTTGCATTCAACTTTCCGCAAAAATACATACAATACTTTCACACATCTATCATTTCCCAGTAATCGTGCATTTCAGTACATCTACTATTCCCCCGTGATTGTACATTTTAATGCAAATTTTGTCAATTTTTATAATATTAATTGCAAAGCTTTACAAGGAATATGCTTGGTTTAAACATTAGTTATTCAAGAATATGTACACTACACTATTATGTAATACAATACATTTTATGTAAAGGATTTGGCAACAAGATAAATATATCTTATATACAGTCATCTCCCTAAGACAAAAGGAATATACCTAGCATAAGTACCGATATTGATTATGGGGTGAAGATTTTCTGGATGATACACATAATTTGCATAATTCTGATGTCCCTAAAACATCTTATCTTAATAAGTATTGAAAGAGTATGTAGTGATGCACATCATTGTAAAATGGTTTCAACCACTTCAATATTAAATATGGATCAAATATTATAATATATATATTTACTATAAATAAAAGTGGGGAAATTGTTTTAAATGACAACTCCAGTAAGAGAAGTAATGTATCAAAATCTAATGACTTTAATTTGATGAAAATATTGATGATATTAACATCCACTTCAATATTCTTAAATTTGAAATATCATCTACATAATATAAATGTCTTATCAATATATTTCTGATGATTTAAAGTAAGGACCACAACACAGATCTTGTTACTGCTGAACAATGATTTTCAGTACAGCAATCTATTTAGCATACCACTTTTGTGTGCATCATAATAATTGTACTGTCTCGCTGACCTTGTGATAGGTAAAGAGTTATAGATAAGTCTTATACTTCATACTCTGACAAGTATAACTATTTCTTAATTTCTACTTATCTTGAGATCATTCTAAATATGCTTATTAATTTCATTCCAAAATGACAGACGCAAGATTTGTGTGAAAGTCATCCACATTCCATTACAGTGCCCATATGTGTCAAGGTGCATACTACAAATTGCTTTTCCATGACTAGACAATAAACCTATTAAGATTAGAATTTATTTTCTTTGATGACAAATCATGATGTCTTCAAGGTTCAAGGTCAAACATATTACCAATAAATTCATACAGAGGGTATAAGCAGAAAGACACACAGTCTGAGATAATAAATGATGGATGTCCTAATAGAAACAGAGCAGCTTTTTCTTGACCGTTTGCTGACGTTTCAACATTACTTCACATTACTTACATTAAATCAAAAGGTATATATGTTCTATATTTATTACAGATACTCTGACCTCTCTCTCCCAAGCAAAGTATAATAGTCGGGGATCAAAATTAATGGGAAATACTCGTGAAATGCAATTTGGAAATTGCAAGTTGAAAATTTAGGAATTTAGGAAATTGCGAGTGACTAATTAACATTGCATCATACGATGTCCGCTATTTTCAAATCCATTTTTTATCAAGATGTCCGTTTTACAGGGTTTCGACAACATCTGCATTAGTAAAAAGCTTGAATTATCCTGCACGTTTTAGGCAGTAAGTAAAGCGTTTACAATACATGTACCATATGACATTGTAGATTCGATTTGATTGCACAAAACGTCAGGCATGATGACTAGTCATTAGTTTACACTGTTAATGTTACATTGTAACATGGTGCATAATGTATTTGAATTAGTGTTGAACCTTCATTTTTTCTTGATTTCTATTTTAGCCTGTATATTTTTGATTTAGCCTGGGGATTTTTGTTCCACAGGCTAAAATTAGCCTGTGGTCAAAAAAGTTAATTTCAATTCCTGATAGTGACTGGGCTATGCTAGATTCTATTTTCAAGAAATACGTACATAAAAATAGAAAACTGTAACTTACTTGCTGTGAATACCCTCTGAACATTGGGTGCACTACTTTTATTCCATTCACTACTCCACTGGGAATGACATAACTTGGTCTGAATATTAAAATCATAGTTCAAAGAATTACAAAGTCTTCACAAATGCCTTTTGATACTCACTTCATGTCAGAATAACAGGAACTTTATTTGTTAAATGAGATAAATGAATCTTAACCCTATCATGCTATATAAAATACACAGAAATAGTGCTGTGAGCTAAACATTTTTCTATGTATTTTAAAAAAAATATAACCATGTTTTTGTCTGCTGTTTTATGAAGGTTGTTTGCATAATAACATAGACATATATACCAAAATGTTAAGGAATGTTTGAAGTTTATGAATATTGTAAAAGTTTGACCACAATGTACGCACAGTAAAGGTAAACTGCAGGTAAATACAGGTAAAATGACAAAAAGCTAGATTAAGAAATAAATATATGAATTTATTTTCAAAAATACAATAAAAGAGATTGAAAATATTGAAATATGAAATAATAATTCCATAAAAGTCACACACCAGTAGGCCAGTAGTTATTTTTCAGGTAAAACTTAATAGTAGATGAAGTAAATCTAATGACAGATGCTGATAGGGGTATATACTGCTCCAAAATGATGCCCTTTGTTGTTATATAACTGAACTAGTTTGAATAACCGATCAAAATCACATGTGCCATTGTAATCATTGTAATGACAAACAAATTGAGGAAATCAAAAGAAGACTGACGGTCTTCAGTGATGTTTACAAACACCTGTAAAATCCCAGGTCAACACGTTGACGCCCGCCGTCACATGTGTGTCAATTATTCATGAAATCTACCCTATTGTATATATTTTTTTATAATCACTGTCTTCAATTACATCTGCGACATTAAATGCATCAATTTCCACATCACTATCATCGTTTCAAAAGACCTATTTGAAGAAAGAATCGAGTTGTGTTTATAAATCCGCCATCTTGAAATACAAATTCTGATCTCACCTTTTCCTGTATCTTAATATACTAACAAATCAAATTGAAGGTGACATCATGGAATTTTTTAAAGATAAGAATTCTGTCTCCACATATAGAAAGTCTTTTTATAACGTTTACAATGATTGGAAGGCTATAAATACGATCTAAAAATAAGCTATAGTCGACCTAGTTGTTACCCGGAATATTCCAGGGTCAGCTCACAGCGTGTGTATTCGATTTCCAGAATATTCCAGGTTCAGCATGACTAGGGTTAAATCCTGTACAAGTAATTTCCCATGTAAAGTATTCACTGAAGAAATTATAAAGCATTAAATTCAAACAAAATTTTAATAAACTGTATCTATCCTTAATAGCTAAATGAAAAAAAAAAATACATGCAATAGAAGACAACATTTGTATAACTAAGATAATAGAAGAGAGATGGAGTGTTTTAACAGCCAACCTTTTCTTATGCCATATTTCAGACATTAACTCCATATAGCTCCTTGCCAACATAGGACTTCTGTCTGGTTTGACCCATGATGAACAATCCAAGAAAAATCTAGTCAAAGGTGGGCTGAAAAGTATATGTCATAAGGACATGTCATATGGATGTCATCAATAGATAGATATATATCATCAATACCAAAGTGTTTAACATGGTAACATCTGTATTTGAATACCAATACATTTCTACATGAAAATGACACAATTAATATATTTCCTTGGCAACATAATTCATAACAGATTCCCAATATATGTGGTTTTGCCACACAAATAAATGACATTCTACTGTGCATCACAACCCAAAAATCATAGTAAAAATTCTTTGTAAAAATGCTGGTATAGTCTGTCAAGCACTTAGCCCCTTACATCATATAAAATTGGAGAATACTTTATTCAACTTTTTGTCTTTACATCCATACCACAAATACTGTGAGACATAAATGTCTCGGATATTTCTTGGTATCTTTACTCATAGCTTATTTTCAGGACTTCTTTTTCAATAAATACCCTGTAATGAAAGAGTTTCTTTTAAAATTTGCTTTGAGTGTTGTTACCAGACTATGCCTTACCAGTTTGACAGTGCCTGCACTGCTGAGTTGAGATAACATGTGTTACCTAAATTCTGCAGACCAGAAAGTCCTGTAATAAAACATTTAAACAAAGTAACAGAATATTGTATTACACGTACATGTTGGTTCAGAAATAAGGTAATGCTGAGTCAAAAATCATAGAACAGAAGAAATTGTACAAAGTACGACAGAGTAGAAGAGTTCTCATAAAGATATCTCTGTTTAGGAATCTTTCAGAAAGCATCAATGGAAGTTAATTCATATCTCATATGCACTTTTGTTATTAATTTGGAATCCTTTTGAAACAATAAGTGCTTTAATCGAATTTTAGAGAAATATATAAAAATCCTATTCACTTCCCTCTTTGCTTCATATATCATCATTTCAAATACTAATTTTTACCCTTATTGGTTTTCAATCATTACAGTGTCCTATTTACTCACCTCGTGGCTTGATGTTTTCGTCCTCAAAGTCTGAATCAGAATCCTCGAAGGACAGACTACGATGTGGGGAGCTGTCATTTGATTGGTTCTCCATATAGGATGTAGAAGAGGGACTTTTGCCAATAGGTATACAAGCTGAATTCTCTGGAATACTGTCAAATAGAAAATAAAATAAGAAATGTAATATCTGATCTGCTGACATGTATCCTCAGTATACACAGCTGAATATTATTACCAGGTTTAACTCATCCTTGAGGCAGGCACTTGCTACGCTCTGCCCATATCTAAAGAATGCATACATCTGATATGATATATCAACCAAAAATATCTAAATATCAGATACATTTATTTCTATGTACAAATCTGATTTGTTCATGACATAATTCAAAAAGTCTGTCTAATATATAAATCAACAACAAAACACAGACATAATAAATGAGAATAAATGAGAAGTACAAGTGGATCTTGTAAACATTAATTTCTCCACTACTGAAAAATATTACTAAAGCTCTTGGTCATATGCTTTCATTGTCAAGGTCACTTTGACAAATACAATGGAATGGTTCTTGTTTCATATACAGATGTTAGATATGACAAACTAATAAAGAAGTAGTAACAGTGCATCACTGAAAATTATAAATTGTAGTGTTACATGTAAAACATAAATAAAGAAAAGTTTCGATTTTAGTCTACTTGGTGTATGGCAATTCGTTTTTCTCATTACCAGATTCATATTTTGTAAGTATTTATATAAATTATCACACATATGTAAGTATTCACATAAATTATTACACATATTTAGTAAGTATTCATAAAAATTATCACACATACTTAGTAAGACTTTATATAAATTATCACACATATTTAGTAAGTATTTATATAAATTATCACACATATTTACACAAAAGCTGGAGTATTTTTCCCAGGATACACCTCACATTCACACGGGTAACACCAGATACGGAGTGTAGTTAGGTTAATGGTAAGACTATGCTTCCTGTCCTGAAAAACATCATACACAATTCTAATCATTTCCATGGACAGTTATTCATTACTACGCATATTTCTTATATGCATGAAAGCTATTCATAATGATCATCAACAAGGCTCTCACTTAGGATAAATTTTATAGAATGTATAAAAGAATGAAAGAATTCACCACTATATGTGATGTTTAACTATTATTGAGCCAGTGTGCCAGTGGATGAGGTGCTCAGCTTCTGACCGGAAGGTCCTGAGTTCGACTTCCGCCGTCGGCACATCGGTGTTGTCTTTCAGATGAGACAGTAAAACCCGAAGTGAGCTGTGTATTATCTTATATATGTGTGTGTGTTGTATGCCATATAGTTACCTTGGCATGAGATGAGCTGTGTATTATCTTAAATATGCATGTGTGTTGTATGCCATATAGTTACCTTGGCATGAGATGAGCTGTGTATTATATATGTGTGTGTTGTATGCCATATAGTTATCTTAGCATGAGATGAGCTGTGTATTATCTTATAAATGTGTGTGTGTGTTGTATGCCATATAATTACTTTGGCATGAGATGAGCTGTGCATTATCTTATATATGTGTGTGTGTTGTATGCCAAATAGTTACCTTGGCATGAGAGGAGCTGTGTATTATCTTATATATGTGTGTGTGTTGTATACCATATAGTTACCTTGGCATGAGATGAGCTGTGTATTATATATGTGTGTGTTGTATGCCATATAGTTATCTTGGCATGAGATGAGCTGTGTATTATCTTATAAATGTGTGTGTGTGTTGTATGCCATATAATTACTTTGGCATGAGATGAGCTGTGTATTATCTTATATATGTGTGTGTGTTGTATGCCATATAGTTACCTTGGCATGAGATGAGCTGTGTATTATCTTATATATGTGTGTGTGTTGTATGCCATATAGTTACCTTGGCATGAGAGGAGCTGTGTATTATCTTATAAATGTGTGTGTGTGTTGTATGCCATATAGTTACCTTGGCATGAGATGAGTTGTGTATTATCTTATATATGTGTGTGTGTTGTATGCCATATAGTTATCTTGGGATGAGATGGGCTGTGTATTATCTTATATATGTGTGTGTTTTGTATGCCATATAGTTATCTTGGCATGAGATGAGCTGTGTATTATCTTATATATGTGTGTGTGTTGTATGCCATATAGTTACCTTGGCATGAGATGAGCTGTGTATTATCTTATATGTGTGTGTTTTGTATGCCATATAGTTACCTTGGCATGAGATGAGCTGTGTATTATCTTATATATGTGTGTGTGTTGTATGCCATATAGTTACCTTGGCATGAGATGAGCTGTATATTATCTTATATATGTGTGTGTTTTGTATGCCATATAGTTACCTTGGCATGAGATGAGCTGTGTATTATCTTATATATGTGTGTGTGTTGTATGCCATATAGTTACCTTGGCATGAGATGAGCTGTGTATTATCTTATATATGTGTGTGTTGTATGCCATATAGTTACCTTGGCATGAGATGAGCTGTGTATTATCTTATATATGTGTGTGTGTTGTATGCCATATAGTTACCTTGGCATGAGATGAGCTGTGTATTATCTTATAAATGTGTGTGTGTGTTGTATGCCATATAGTTACCTTGGCATGAGATGAGCTGTGTATTATCTTATATATGTGTGTGTGTGTTGTATGCCATATAGTTACCTTGGCATGAGATGAGCTGTGTATTATCTTATATATGTGTGTGTGTTGTATGCCATATAGTTATCTTGGCATGAGATGGGCTGTGTATTATCTTATATATGTGTGTGTTTTGTATGCCATATAGTTATCTTGGCATGAGATGAGCTGTGTATTATCTTATATATGTGTGTGTGTTGTATGCCATATAGTTACCTTGGCATGAGATGAGCTGTGTATTATCTTATATATGTGTGTGTGTTGTATGCCATATAGTTACCTTGGCATGAGATGAGCTGTGTATTATATATGTGTGTGTTTTGTATGCCATATAGTTACCTTGGCATGAGATGAGCTGTGTATTATCTTATATATGTGTGTGTGTTGTATGCCATATAGTTACTTTGGCATGAGATGAGCTGTGTATTATCTTATATATGTGTGTGTTTTGTATGTCATATAGTTACCTTGGCATGAGATGTGCTGTGTATTATCTTATATATGTGTGTGTTTTGTATGCCATATAGTTACCTTGGCATGAGATGAGTTGTGTATTATCTTATATATGTGTGTGTGTGTTGTATGCCATATAGTTACCTTGGCATGAGATGGGCTGTGTATTATCTTATATATGTGTGTGTTTTGTATGCCATATAGTTACCTTGGCATGAGATGAGCTGTGTATTATCTTATATATGTGTGTGTGTTGTATGCCATATAGTTACCTTGGCATGAGATGCGCTGTGATCTTGGTATGATTCACCACATCCCACAAACTGACACGGTCCCACGAGACACAACCACAGATCTGTTGACTTCACTGAACATGACTCACATGTTTTACAGTTCTGAAAATGAAATTAAAAATCATTTACTTTTCTTTGTTTTGATGGTCTTGCAGTGAATCTGATTGATTAAAAAAATTGAGTGGATTCCTGCATCAACAAAATTTTGAGTGCAGAAATGTCACAATTGCTAGCACTACTTTCCTCTGGAATATGAAACCCTGTTCTATTTATGGAACGGTGATTCCTGTGTTGTTAATCGATTACATAACATTGATTCGTTTTATATAACGAATTCAAAGTACAAAAGAAATCGCACTTCTCTTCAGAAACTATTAAATATTAAATTAAGATACAATTTCCTACCATTATGCAAGAAAGGCATGTAATGATGTAGTCAAATACAAAACAAAAACAGTACTAAGTACTTGTTTGTTACTAGCAATCGCTCGACAATGGACACAGATAACTATAATTTCTATGGTATATTACCCGACTTGGCAAACAGAACAGGCACCAGAGCAGGTGCTGCCTCCGATCCAAGTCCCTAAGCCTACATGTACCATTTCCACCTTGTGACATGCACGTACACCAGTGTCACCAGTAAAGATGCATTGCATTTCTACTAATACTAATAACATTTAAAATATAAATACCTTAGGTAACAGATTATCATCCTCATATGCATGTTTCATTTATTCATGTTTAATAATTGTTCGTTCTATTTCACTTCTAATCTTTTCAACGGACACTAGGATAAAATTTTCAATTTTCGTGTTAGCCGCCAATACTGACTTCAAAATGTTGTTTACCTTGTTATTGTATTACTACACGATCAAGTCACATGTATCAGGAACAAAATAGTAATGTACTGCCAAATTATGTTTATTGAACACTTATTAAATTTTTGTTTCCATATATAAGCTAAATAAAATGATAAGAAATGAATCCTATATTTTTTTGGTTGATTAAGGTATCAATCTAAAATTTGGATGGAAAACTTTGCATCGATGCACTTAGAGCACTGATGCAGTTTTCCGTCCAAATTTTAGGTTGATACCTCAATCAACTACAAAAATATAGGATTCATTTGTTAAGTCCATGAGTGAACCTCTTACCCTGCTGATTATAGATTAGTCATGGGTATACCTAAGTCTATGTTATGTATTTATCTCTAACCTAGGTCCGTGGGATTCAAACCACTACAAAATCTTTTTGATCTCAACCAGAAATATGCAGATGTAGTTTATATTATGTAATTCAAGTAAAATCTTCCACAGGGAAGTCTTTGTATCATAAACACCCTTTTCACAAATTTTCAGGTACTAGCATGGATCTTACAAAGTTTAGAATTTAACATCGTTTATTTCACTTGATAAAGGCCAAGTGGCCCAAAATTTGTGAAAGAGTGTTTTTTCATTTAATATTATATTTTTTAGTATAGTCCTTACATGTAAATGATAATTAATATATATGTATTAATTTCTATGCTTAAGAGAAGGTGGACTCAAATGACATTTCTCTTAGATCAACATAACATAAGCTCTACTAGGTTCACAAGTAAAGCCTAAACTATGTTCTAAACAAATTTTAAAACCAAAGACATATTTAATACACGAAGGTCTTTCACTATCAGATTTTCAGTAAATTACTCAAGTTACTGCTCTCAATATTCATTGATATCAGTAATGTTCCATATATTACTATCCTTTCTTCATAAATCAATACAACCATTCTATACATGTACATATGTATTTGCTACTCTCCTGAAAGCATTCTACTTGTCTGATGATATTACCTGTTGTTTGAGGTTCAGTTCTTCCCACGTAACACCATCTACAGTCGACACATGTGGACAACTTGACGTCTTCCCAGGCATTTCAGTTCCTCATCTGCATGTACTGTTTTGTCAAATGTGCTCTGCTGGAAATACATAGTCAAATAAAGTCCACATCAAAACAACAAAACATCCACAGAAAAGTTTTTCCTAATTTCCAGTTTATAACCTGTGAATTAGTCAATTACATCTAGGTTAATAAAGTATTATGACTGTATTTAACAGCATACCCTACTTAAATCAAACTATAAAGTTCAAGATTTAAAGCATGATGTAACAATATACATGTAGCAAACTGTGACAAAAGCTTGAATTCAAAACTGATGCAAACTGTCAATTTGGATTAGACAATTAGTGATGTGTAGTATCAAGCCCACAACCTGACATTACTCATGATTGCTGAAAAATGAACATAAAGAAGTACATGTAAGTCTTTCAAGTTACCAAGTTATGAAGTATTCATTTCAATGCATACCTAAATGTATAACAATAAACAAAACAAGCGATTTCCAATACATGCGAGATTTGGATGAAATATGTTATATTCATGTATATATACGTAACAGTGAGACCGATTAGTACATGTACTAACTACAGTACAGGAAGAAAATGTTTTTTAAATTCCCAATTTAGACAAAAGGTCACTAAAATTCCCAATTCAAAAGGTCCAGGCCCCATTCCAAAAGGCGTGAGGAAATTCCCTGCCCACATTTAAGGCGACTATAGACTACAATTTTTACTGGGAAATCAATCAAAAGAAAGCAAACCAAGCACGAATTAAAATCTCATATTGAAAAATATATAATGAGAAACTAAAGACACCTCTAAAAACTGACAATTTGTTAAAGAAAAATCAATTGAATCACTGATTAATTTAAATCTAATATGGATAACTGAACAGTAGTCATTCTTTTATTTGTACTGACAAGCTTTGGTTTAGACCTGTGTGGCATTTAATAACACTGATCTGAATGAACTGTGTAAGGAAATGTTTTTGCTATAGACTGTATGATGTCATATGTAAAGGTCATTAGCGACTGTGTGTCAGGTTTACTAGCCTACAACTGACTTGGAAAAAAACCTGACTGGTTTTTAAACCTTTGCCCTCATCACCAAATCTGTGTACATCTGTCATCTACTGTGTAAGCTATCATATATCCCATTTCTAATCCCTTCCAACAGTTTCCATGGATACTGAAACAGGTTCTAAATTTCCGAGCTTGTTTTCCCCTACGGGCCCTAAGTATACAGGATATGTTTGGGCTTTGACAATTTGAAAGTTGTTCACCTGAGTGTGGACCCTTACTAGTTTTATCAGTACTGCAAAATGCCCATAATTTCAATTTTTAATGTCTACATGATAATTAAAGATGAAACATGAATTCAAGCCTCCATTCAGAAGAGATCTAGTTTAGCGGTCCCCCCAAAAATCCCTTACCTACTGCCCCAAATCCTGTTAACTTGTTCAAATGCCACAGGTCAAACTCCTTTCAGAACAATTTAGCAGACGCCAACATCAAGTCTGATACGGACAGATATGTGAAATAATGACATAAAATGTAAACTTCTGAGGACTGATCAAGTAGAAACTAACAATTCCATGAACCGGAAACTTACTACCCAATTTCTATAGAAACCGTTTGGCTCATACTTCACGTAACCACTGCACTGTTTCTAATTCACTATTCATATTTTGTGTGGGAAAAATTTGCAGATAGAAATTGGGTCATTGCATTCAAAAAATGGAGTGACAGGCACAAATCACTTACATTTTAGGCTAATTAAATCCCGAACTATTCATATCAATCCATTTTCTCGTAAAAAGTCCATGTTATACTCAAATAAATACATCACAACACATTTGGTGTAGTTCTCCATTACTTTCAAATAGCTATTTTAAAGTATGTGGTTTCACTGGCCAAAGAATTCTTATTACCTGTTTGAGGGGCATCTATGGGGAACATGGTTATGAAAATGTAGAAAAAGGTTCTTTTTTCACTGGGTTTTTTTTCCTATACATTTACCAAGTACATGTATTAAAAGTGCTTTAAGATATATAATATATAATAAGATGAGATAATATATAATAAGATATATATATATATATATATAATTTGCAAGTTAATTAGCTGGATTTTATGAAAAAAAAATTAACTAGGCTTTATTTTTTTTCCTCTGTCTAACCTCACACATGTGCACTTCACCTAGTACGACTCTTTGAGCATTGCTGTTTGAAGGTAATGGAGAGCTACACCAAATGTGTTGTGATGAATTTATTCGAGTATACACAGACTTTTTTATGAGAAAATGGATTGATATGGATTTAAATAGCCTAAAAGGTAAGTGATTTGTGCTCATCACTCCATTTTTTTTTCTGCAATGACCTAGTTTTTATCCAAAGTGTTTTGCCACACAAAATATGAATGGTGAATTAGACAGAGTGGTGATGAAGTATGACTCTATGAGCCAAACTGTTTCAATAGAAATTATATAACTACAAACATGACAAATGACAAATGCACAGTCACAGTGTCAGTGAAATGTCATTTATGAAGACTATAATCTCAAGTCATATTATTACCTACTCATCAAGTGTAGACGTTTATAAACTCCTAATGAAACGGTGGGGCTCATACTTCACCACCCTCTCGACCGTTTCAATAGAAATTAGGCAGTTATGAATTCGTTAGAATTTGCTCTGACCAATACTTTATAACAGAAAATATAGGAGATTTAAATTAGATAGCTTTGGCATGTGTTGCTGGTGATGCTCATGATATTAAAGAGACTCAGACTAGGGCTAAAAATACCAGATATTTCACATAACGTGTATTGGGTCACGATGACAAGCAAAGAAACAAACCTTCGCCGTCCGTTCCATATATTAGTCTGCATTCGGGTCAAAGCTCAATCGTTCCAAACATAGTTTGAAAATACATGCATCAAAGATTTCTTACATAATCAGGCATACTTTAGTAATAAAAAATAACATAGCAGTTCACAGTAGTTCGCATTCATTTTATGTAAATTAGTCAAGGCCTATACGTTATGCAAACAGCAATTTTATACAAACTATTAAATTGCATAATTTGTATCAAAAGCTATTGTATTCGTATAAGAAAATTCGTCCTCAGCCATGCGACTTTCACTTTGAGCAGAACTAGCGCCCGTGTACACGTGCAGTATTTAGTGTATGAACATGACAGACTATACTGTGTTACATAGTGGATATTTTCATCCCGTTTTACGTTCATGGCAGTCAGAGAACACATCTGTCAAAGCAGACAATCTCATATATCCTATTTTTGTCACGTAAGTCGTACTCTAAATTAACAGATTAATGCTTGTACTGAAGGATTATCTTGGAGTATTTTTTTTATAAAGCAGGTAATGTAATGAGCATAATCTATTGGAATTAAACGTTAAAGTGTAAAGTTATATGGACAAAATTATCAAATATGTACGAGGTCAACTGATTATCATTTATCTAAAATAACAGCGCATGTAGGATTATTGAACAGTTCCGCAAATCCTTGTATAATCATCTGTCATAGATAGAGACTTTTACATAACCAGCTGTCATATGAAAGACTTTTCACTACTAATGCACATTTCAGATTTAAAGGCTGTTTTATTGCTAATTAGTATATGCTTAGCATAATAGTAAATAAAAAAAAACCCCTAAAAACTGACAGAATGGGCATATAGGAATTCCTTAATTATATAATTAACTGTAGTCTAATAACGGAATGTTAATTACATCTTGATAAACACTATATACTTAAGTTCTTTTGCTGTCAATTTGTTAAAAGAAATTAAGCCAGACAGTGTGTTGACTCATGCAGTGCCCTGATGATGTGCATAATGCTCATTGGTGACTGAAAGGTCCTGGGTTTGACTCTATCCATGGTCACACCACTGTTCTGTCTTTCAGATGTCACAATAGGCATGGCACATAAAAGATCCTTAATTGCTTTGGGTAGGTCTGTTGCAAAGGTATAGCTAAGACCTTGTGACCTTGAGTGTTTACCCTTGACCTACATGTCAAAATTTGCCTTATTTGGACTTTGTTGCCACTAGGGGCATTTATGTTTCACAAAAAACATTTTGTTTTTCTTTATCTCATGGTATCTTTTTATATGAGGCACAATTGATTTGTGTTAATCATTTATCATAATTTTCACTAAAAATTTGTTATTTGAAAAAAGCAAACTTAGATATTTATTGGAAAGGATACTGATGATTGTCCCATTGAGATGTCTTTATGTTTCACAATTTAATTGATGCATGTTGTATTGCAGAAGTTTTAGTGAAAAGTATATTACGAGTATTTAATTTAACTGCATGTGCTCTTCAGTCTGCCTACTTGTAAAGAGGGGATTTTATGGGGTCACGGTATGCAAAATAAATAAGAAGAAATGAAATTTAGTTTTAAAATGCCATATGAATATATAAACAATGCATAATAGCAAACTTTAGGACAATAGTTATAAATTGTTGTTGTTCCTGGGGCTGATGTTTTAGATGACTTAAATAATACTATATCATTATCAAAGAGAGTTATACTATCAAGTATGTTATATTCATGTTGAAGTGCATTATGTAATTATTTGGTCTGCTTGTAATAATTCATGTAGTTGACTTTTGTGTATTTACTTAAATAGGTTATTTATAAACATAATTATTAGTAATTTATGTGTTTTCTGTTAAACCTAATGTTATTAAACTCTGAAATTCATTTGCAACTTAAAATGAAGATGCTCCCAGATCGATAGATAGGGGTTATATTGTTTTTGTCCTGTATGTCTGTTTGTTTGTCTGTCTATTATCACCTTTAACCATATTTGATACACATACTCAACTAATAAAGCCCTTTCAAATTACACCAAAGTGATTGACCTTGACCGTGACCTTTGACCTACATTTCATAATTGACCTTATTTGGATTTTATGGCCGCTGAGGGCATTCATGTTTCACAAACACATCTTGTTTTCCTATGCAACAATGGCTTTCATTTAGTCTGCGTCATAATATTGAAATTTTTGTTGTTGTCTGTATGTTTTGGCATTTATGAGTGACCAGTCCAGCAGTAGAAATTTAATCCCTCAGGTACCTGGTTTCATCCATGATATCCAGAACTCCATGGATGTCCATTATGGTGAATTGTTGTGCCAGAGTGACAAAGCAACAGAGTTTCTTTTTTATTAATGCATTCTAAAAATTATGTAAATCGGTATTCAATGAATTATTAAATAGAGTCAAATCTCTGTGTTAAATGTAAACAGTATTGTATATCAAGGACATTATGTATATTTGCATGTTCCAATTAAGTGATAATGAATGCAATTTTCATTTTGCTCCTATGAACATGTTGAAGGTTAATTGTACTACATATTATGAACACATTTACAGAGACTTGATCCACATTTTTCCAGACTGATTCCGTTAGACTTGATCTGTATTTCTTATCCACATTTTTCCAGACTGATTCCATTAGACTTGATCTGTACTTCCTACTGCAGTGCTAGTGACTTAATATGACATTTACATTTAGTGTAAGTGTGGGTGTAGTATATTTAAATGATTTTTAGTTATTCAACAGAGTTACTTTAAGCAAATTGACACTTCAGAGTCCCATCAACATATTGTTAGGTTGCACTTTATTATGTTCTTATTGGGGCATTTGAGTCATATGTGCAATATACATATTATCATTTGTTCGTATACTTCAGCAGTTAATGTGTTTTTATGATATTTTTTTTCCTCATTAATAGAGATGAAGATGACGCAGTACAAGAAATTCCCAGTATGCCTGGTCAAGCTAGATACGGCATCAAAAAACTGCACGCATTCCTCGAACCATTAGTTCAGAATGGATTGAAATGTGTTTTGATATTTGGCGTTCCCAGTAATTTACCAAAAGTAAGAGATCAGTGATTCAGACTGTATCTGTATTCTCTACCCTTAGACTTGTAGAATGTTTGTATGATTGTTTTATGTCACACCAAATCCATTGCATAGCATGGCATCTGCTCAATGCAATACATAGAAATTTAAACATTTCTTTGGACCCATCCAAAGCAGTAAGGGATCTTTTACATGCCACTTCTACCAAACACATGACCTTGGGGTTTTTTTTTTCTCATCTATGGAGGGAACACTGACTAAAACTTGAGACAGCTTACCGGTAGTCATGACACAAGCACCAATCTATATAATCTATAGGTGACATAATGCAGATATAGGAAGTGGGCATCTCAGACTACATGGGCTATAGTGACATAATGCAGATATAGAAGTAGACAAGGAATCTCAGACTACATGGGCTGTAGTGACATAATGCAGATATACATAGTGGACAGGGAATCTCAGAATACATGGGCTATAGTGACATAATGCAGATATACATAGTGGGCAAGGAATCTCAGACTACATGGGCTATAGTGACATAATGCAGATATACATAGTGGGCAGGGAATCTCAGACTACATGGGCTATAGTGACATAATGCAGATATACATAGTGGGCAAGGAATCTCAGACTACTTGGGCTATAGTGACATAGAGCAGATATACATAGTGGGCAGGGAATCTCAGACTACATGGGCTATAGTGACATAATGCAGATATACATAGGGAGCAGGAATCTCAGAATACATGGGCTATAGTGACATAATGCAGATATACATAGTGGGCAAGGAATCTCAGACTATTTGGGCTATAGTGACATAGTGCAGATATACATAGTGGGCAGGGAATCTCAGACTACATGGGCTATAGTGACATAATGCAGATATACATAGTGGGCAGGAATCTCAGAATACATGGGCTATAAACAACAATGCAGATTTACACAGTGGGCAGAGAATCTCAAACTACATGGGCTGTAGGAGACATAATGCAGATATAGGAAGTGGGCAGGGAATCTCAGACTACCAAGTTTCCATGGAGCAATTTGGCTGTTCCTGAAACTCCTCCAGGATGTAACATCAATATATCACATGTTAACTCTCCCAAGATGTAACATCAATACATCACATGTTAAGTTTCCTAGGATGTAACATCAATATATCATGTTAACTCCTTCAGCCAGAATGTGACATCAATACATCACAAGTTAACTTTCCTAGGATGTTACATCAACACATCACATGCTTACTTTCCCAGGATGTAACATCAATGCATCACAAATTGTTAACTTTCCCAGGATGTAACATCAATACATTACATGTTAACTCCCTCAGGATGTAACGTCAATACATCACATGTTAACATTTCCAGGATGTAACATCAAATTTTCACATGTTAACTTCCCAGGATGTAACATCAATACATTACATGTTAACTCCCCTTGGATGTAACATCAATACATCACATTTTAACTTACCAGGATGTAACATCAATACATCACATATTATCTCCCCTGAATGTAACATCAGTACATCACATTTTAACTCCCTGGGATGTAACATCAAAACGTCACATGTTAACTCCTTCATGATGTAACATCACATATTAACTCTTCTAGGATCAAAACATCACATGTTAAATCCCCAGGATGTAACATCAATACATCGCATTTTAACTTCCCATGATGTAACATCAAAACATCATGCACATGTTGACTTTTCCCGGATGTAACATCAATACATATTAACTTCCCCAGGATATAACATTCATACATCACGTAAACTTTCCAGCTGATATCAGTACATTTTTTCAGTTGGGAAAATACGTAAAGTAAAACAATGAGGATGATATTGCTTGTTTAAGAACAATTTGAATATGCAGTGTGAGATTTACAGTAGTGATCTTCACATTACAGATATAGCACTCAAACCACTGAGCCATGAGCTCCATCAGTAATTTACATATAATTCACAAGGTTCTTTCTACATATTAACCTCACTTTTCCTGTGGTACTTTAACACTATAGTTTATATAAAACAGTAAGATTATCATTTTCCTTTGTTCTGTATAATTTCAGGATGAGACTGGTTCATCAGCTGATTGTGATACATCACCAGCTGTTGTGGCCATACAAAAATTACGTCAATGGTTCCCAGACCTTCTGGTAGCCTGTGATGTCTGCCTCTGTCCGTATATAAGCCATGGTCACTGTGGTAAGTCACTTCCTTTATAATTATTCAAGTGAATGACAAAAAATAATTGTCATAGTGTTCTTTAACTGTTTTACTAAAACGATATATGGAGTTATTATTATTATTTTAATTCAGTTTTATTAATATTTATATATGTTTTCCAGGAATACTACGAGAAAATGGCAGTATTGATAATGAAGCCAGCATACAGAGATTAGCAGAGATATCTGTATGCTATGCTAAAGCTGGTAGGTATTTTTGTGTTTCAACATCGTGTTGATCATGTTTACTATGTATGTTTAGATGTACACGCGTTCATTTCATCATGTTTACATTGTGCATTTAGATGTACACACATTCATTTCATCATGTTTACATTGTACGTTTAGATGTACACACATTCATTTTATCATGTTTACATTGTACGTTTAGATGTACATGACACATTCATTTTATCATGTTTACATTGTACGTTTAGATGTACACACATTCATTTTATCATGTTTACATTGTAAGTTTAGATGTACACACATTCATTTTATCATGTTTACAATGTGCATTTAGATGTATAGGTCTAAAGCGATAACTGTGCTGACATCTGGGCTTTTAAAAAATGAAAACAAAGATTCCATTATCTAATTATAGGGATGTTTAACAAAGTTTATTTATTCCAAAACATACCAATATTCATTTAAATGGCCATGTTTTAAACAACATCATACAAGTCATTGTGGTTTAGCAGTAACTGGCTTATACTTCCTCTACGCCACAGCCACTACTATGAACTGAGGCGAAAATCATTCAGTGATAATTTACCTTTTATAAATATTTGTCCATGATAAACCTGTCTCCCCTGTTTTGATAAAATTTAGACTCGTTGTGTTTATAAACATGGGCAGTGTTATCGCTGTAGACCTATACACACATTCATTTTATCATGTTTACAATGTACGTTTTGATGTACACATACACATTCATTTTATCATGTTTATATTATGTACGATTAGATGTACACACGTTGCTACTCTGGACATAAACATCAATGAACTATATTGGCAATTAGTTTATGTTGCTGAATGTCATCATTCTATTCAAGTATTGTTAAAGGGATTTTGATCAAACTTTGTATATCAGTGAATAGTGTGTTCATGGTTTCCTATCAGATGAAGTTTGGAATGAGTCAGAATGTCATAATCTTAATGGCTTACATAGGTGAAGATTTCTGTGCAGTGTTTCTGGGGATTCAGTTTATACATAGGTTAAGATTTCTGTGCAGTGTTTCTGGTGATTCAGTTACATAGGTTAAGATTTCTGTGCAGTGCTTCTGGTGATTCAGTTACATAGGTTAAGATTTCTGTGCAGTGCTTCTGGTGATTCAGTTACATAGGTTAAGATTTCTGTGCAGTGTTTCTGGTGATTCAGTTACATAGGTTAATGTTTCTGTGCTGTGCTTCTGGTGATTCAGTTACATAGGTTAAGATTTCTGTGCTGTGCTTCTGGTGATTCAGTTACATAGGTTAAGATTTCTGTGCAGTGCTTCTGGTGATTCAGTTACATAGGTTAAGATTTCTGTGCAGTGCTTCTGGTGATTCAGTTACATAGGTTAAGATTTCTGTGCAGATTTCTGGTGATTCAGTTGCACAGGTTAAGATTTCTGTGCAATGCTTCTGGTGATTCAGTTACATAGGTTAAGATTTCTGTGCAGATTTCTGGTGATTCAGTTGCACAGGTTAAGATTTCTGTGCAGTGCTTCTGGTGATTCAGTTACATAGGTTAAGATTTCTGTGCAGATTTCTGGTGATTCAGTTGCATAGGTTAAGATTTCTGTGCAGTGCTTCTGGTGATTCAGTTACACAGGTTAAGATTTCTTTGCAGTGCTTCTGGTGATTCAGTTACATAGGTTAAGATTTCTGTGCAGTGCTTCTGTTGATTCAGTTACATAGATCAAGATTTCTGTGCAGTGCTTCTGTTGATTCAGTTACATAGGTTAAGATTTCTGTGCAGTGCTTCTGGTGGTTTAGTTACATAGGTTAAGATTTCTGTGCAGATTTCTGGTGATTCAGTTGCACAGGTTAAGATTTCTGTGCAGTGCTTCTGGTGATTCAGTTACATTGGTTAAGATTTCTGTGCAGTGCTTCTGGTGACTCAGTTGCACAGGTTAAGATTTCTGTGCAGTGCTTCTGGTGACCCAGTTACATAGGTTAAGATTTCTTTGCAGTGCTTCTGGTGATTCAGTTACATAGGTTAAGATTTCTGTGCAGTGCTTCTGGTGACTCAGTTACATAGATTAAAGTTTCTGTGCAGTGCTTTGGTGGCTCAACAGTTACATAGGTAGATTTCTGTTCAGTGGATTAGGCCATATGTACCTTTATTTCAAGGGAACTGATTTTTAAAAGGCCATAAAACAACTTAATAATATACAAAGTGATTGTTAATTTAGGTTGCCATATCATTGCTCCCTCAGACATGATGGACGGCAGAATAGGTGCAATCAAGAAAGGATTAAAAGCTGGAGGCTATGGGAACACTGTTTCTGTGATGAGCTACAGTGCAAAATTCGCTTCCTCATTCTATGGACCTTTCAGGTAACTAGATACTGCAGTTCCTCAGCAAGGATTCATTGTCTAAAACATCAGGTTCCACTTGCTCAGAATCAATGATTATGATAATCAGTGGTGAAGGTTCAACTATTCTTGTTTATTGAAGTGGTATAATTTTCAATTATGCATTGTATTAAGATTTACAGTATATTTATACATATACATATGCAAATACTATACCCAATGATGTAGATTTCTTTTCTCCCCCCCCCCCCTCCTTTCTATGCCCCCACCATGCAATGGCTGGGGGCATATAGCGTTACCCTGCTCCATCATTCTGTCATTTCGTCATCATTGAGTTTCCACTCATTTTCTCTTTGAAGGTTTAATGGATTAAATTGATACTGGGTATACAGATATGTATCAAGGTCAAGTTTGAATATGGGTGCAGTTCATTAAATTTTGACAGAGTTTTTGCCTATGAATATAGGAAATTTCTTAAATATGACAGTTTCCACTCATTTTAGCTGTGAAGGTTTGATTGATTAAATTGATATTTGGTATATAAATATATCAAGGTAAAATGCAGGTCAAGTTCGGATATGGATATGGTCTGGTAATTTCTATCAGAGTTATTGCCCTTCAACATTAGAAATTTCTTGAATTTTCAAATATTAGTTCCCTGGCAATTATATTTAACTACTTGTCAGTTGGGGCATTTGTGTCACACTGCAACATTAAAATTCTAGTTTGTTCTTTTTTTTTTTTTGCGGGAGGGGGGATGTTCTTTGTTTTGTGGGTTTTTTTTATGTAAGGTATACATGTACTTCCATCCACCAGAAGTTTTAGATGCATTTCCCAACTCATCACATTTTTCATCAACTTAGACAATTCAAGTATAGTTTTTATTTATTCAAGAAACCAGAATTCACAATTTGTCATTTTTTAAAATGAGCCCCAGGTCTCAATGAGATAAATGCCTGAACTAAAACTAAGTTAATGACAAAGCTTATCTAGACTATGTGACACATTGCTATTTTACTAAGTGATGTAGATTTACCTCAATGGATAAATAAATGCAGTTATCACTAAAGCAAGGAAAACTAAATATACTTCAAGCAGAAAATAAATCATTACTGCAAATATCTACATTTAATGTGGAGTAAAATATTTTTAATTTGTCACAAGTTCTTCTGTAAAATGTCTTCTGATCCAATGTTTTGTTGTGTACTTTATGTACTTATGATAAATTTAGTATAATCTACATTCTGAGACAATTATTTTAAATATAATTGTTATATTACATATCATTTTTTCAATCTAACTGATTAAAACACAGTTCTGTATTTGCACAGATACGGTAGGTATAGAGATCTGGCAACAATTGATGAAGTTTCATGTTTTATGAGCGGTCTCATTTGCATTCTGAATGGACCTTTTTTCTAATTTTAAATGATGTAAGAGGCCTTATACCGAACAAGCCACTTTCTGCTGGAATTTTCATTCTGACATGAATGCTTGGACTGTGACATCACAGTAATATGACGCAAATCTATAATCAGCAAAACTTATTTTGTCTGGTATTGCACCTTACATCATGTGAAATTGGAAAAAGGTCTATTGAATCACCTACCATTAATATTGTATAATGAATTTCTTGGCAGGGATGCAGCAAAGTCTGCCCCATCATTTGGTGACAGGAGGTCATACCAGCTACCAGCAGGGTCTATAGGTCTTGCAGAGAGAGCTGTGGTAGGAATACTTGAAATGTTAATTAAATTTAATGGATAAGATGTATAGCAATGTGATATGTATATACAGTGTACATATAGTATATTTATTTTGAAAATATACATAAAGAAAATTCTCAGAAACTTATTTCATTACAAAAGTAACCAAAGTATATTTTGTGCAATATAATTATTTCAAGACTTATGAAATGTCATTTCTTAGCACAAGTGTTTTTCCATGTATGCATTTTTATGCTCCCCAAAAATTTTCGGGGGAGCATATAGTTGCTGTCGTGTCCGTGTGTCTGTCCATGCGTCAGTCCCGTCTGTCCATCCATCCGTACGTCCGAGCTCCTATACCTTTCATCAGAATTTGATCATACTTCACCAAAATATTATTTAGGGTAGGGGCTTTGGGACAAAGGTCACTCAAGGTCATTTCTGAAAGGTCAAGGTCACTTATTAACTATGACTTAAAATACCATGAAGTACGTAAACTATATCTCCTACACCTTTAATCAGAATTTGATTATAATTCACCAAAATATTATTTAGGTTAAGGGCTTTTGGACAAAAGTCACTCAAGGTCATTTATGAAAGGTCAAGGTCACTTATAAACTATGACTTAAAGTAACATGAAGTACTTATATCTCCTATACCTTTCATCAGAATTTTATCATACTTCAACAAAATGTAATTTAGGTTAAGGAATTTTGGACAAAGTTCACACAAGGTCATTTCTGAAAGGTCAAGGTAACTTATTGACTATGACTGAAAATACCATAAAGTACTTATATCTCCTGCACCTTTCATCAGAATTAGATCATACTTCACCAAAAATGTTATTTAGGTTAAGAGTTTTTCGACAAAGGTCACTCAAGGTCATTTCTGAAGGGTCCTAATCAAAGTCAAGCTTACTCATTTTAGTTTATGATACTGTGATCACTTGTTGTTCTACAGTTGACTCAATTGGATATCCATATGATGCATTGAGATTGAAATCGCCATCAATTAACACAATGATTTTCTATATATGTACTGAGTTATTCATTTCCTTCATTATTGTTGTTTTTGTAGGAGCACCCATCGGTTTTACTGAGTTTTTGTATATAAATTGAGTCATCTAATTCCTGCATCATAAATGCCATTCAGGTTTTTGTTATGTTTTGTTATGTCCTAAGTCAAGTATGATGAGTCATTAAAACCCGCACATGAAACATAGACATATGTGAATGCATCTTCACAAAATCAAGGTTTGTGATTACACTGCGCTACACTACAACTCATGACAAATATTACTATTCAAAAGTTAGGCTGGTGCTGTGAGATTTCATTTGTCTGTTCATAGCATGGACAGTCCATTCAGAAATGAGTTTAAATCTGCCTACACAACACAATAAATCGAAAATATGTAAATAAATTACCCTGCATTTGTAGAGTATGTGACGAACCTACTGTTTTAAACAAACGTCACTGAATTTGTGAAAAAACATTTCATGAACTTTGAGAGGTATTATATGCCATTCCTTGTGATAATGATGGATAACCTGAATTTGTATGTATGCAATGCTATAATAAACTTAACAAATTAATGAAAATGAACTTTGTCTTGCAAAAGAAAATAAACAGTTTAAAAACTTTTAAAAGTTTAAAAATGTGAAAATAAGTGTGTCTTGGTTTTTGCCTTTAAGCAATCTGTAATTTGAAAGGAGGCTTCTCATTGGTCCATCATTATAAGTAAAGATATTTACACAGCTCCAACCCGACTTTTGAATAGCCATATTGGTCAAGGTTTGTAGTGATTGATTGATTGATTGAATTTTGTTTTACGTCACTCCACGATTATTTCACATATATAGTGAGGGGTTTTCACTGTCTCATCCGAAAGACAGAAACTGGTGCACCCAGGGCGGGAGTCGAACCTGGGACCTCTCAATCACGAGCCGAGCACCTTATCCACTAGGTCACACCAGTTAGCTTTGTAGTGAAGCATCGTGTAATCTCAAAACTTGATGCTGTGAATATTCATTTAGAAATATTAGATTTAGTCAAGGAAAATCATTACTTCGACAAAATAATACTAAGCCATGTTGACATCTCTATTAGGCTTATTCCAAGTTTCAATTTCAATTCAAGATTTTTAAGTAAATCACAAAAGACATGTGACTTTAGATGACCCTTCAAGCATTAAAAATCATTATGAGTAAGCTTGTGTAGTTATGCCTTAGTAGACATCACTGTTTTCCCAATAGCTTCTTAACTTGAAAGCATTTGTTTAAATAAACCGTTAAGATTTTCATTCATATCACATGCCTATGGAAAAACACTACTGTTTTAATTAAGATTTTATGGTAAAAGTGTGGCAGACTGGGACATTGGCCCAGATAGCTCAGTTGATAGAGCATCTGCCTTATTAGCAGAAGGTCCTGGGTTCGAGTCCCAGTCTGGCCAATGATTTTTCAACCTTCCTGCTACAAAAGAAACAAAAGATGGAAATGGCATACTGAAAGATCATCACTCCACTATCATTATGTTCTATTTTAGGACAGAGATGTTGAAGAGGGAGCAGACATGCTGATGGTAAAACCAGGCCTATCATATTTAGATGTTGTCAGAATGACAAAAACAAAGGTAAACTAGCTCAAACATGAGAGATATACTTGATGTTGTGGATAAGTTGTTTATGGTACAGGTAATGGGTATTGTGCAACTAAAATTAAAATATTGTTCAAAGCAACATTAATTCTCAATCAAGCATGCAGCTCTGCCAAATATGTTAATATATACATGATATTAGCTTTACATACTTACAGGAGTGCATCAAAGAAGAATCTAAATTTAGCATTATATATTAGATTTTATAATCATTTACTGAAAGATACTTCCAAAAGCTTACATCAATTCATGTTTCCTGGGTAAAATTCTTATCAACAATGTTGATTACTAAATATATGTAATATGTAAAATACCTCATTATAGGAGGATCCACAATGGTGATTACCCAATACATGTATATAAAATACCTCAGTATAGGAGGATCCACAATGGTGATTACCCAATACATGTATATAAAATACCTCAGTATAGGAGGATCCACCATGGTGATTACCCAATACATGTATATAAAATACCTCAGTATAGGAGGATCCACAATGTTGATAACCCAATATATGTATATAAAATACCTCAGTGTAGGAGGATCCACAATGGTGATAACCCAATACATCTATATAAAATGCCTCAGTGTAGGAGGATCCACCATGGTGATTACCCAATACATGTATATAAAATACCTCAGTATAGGAGGATCCACCATGGTGATTACCCAATACATGTATGTAAAATACCTCAGTATAGGAGGATCCACCATGGTGATTACCCAATACATGTATATAAAATACCTCAGTATAGGAGGATCCACAATGGTGATTACCCAATACATGTATATAAAATACCTCAGTATAGGAGGATCCACAATGGTGATTACCCAATACATGTATATAAAATACCTCAGTATAGGAGGATCCACAATGGTGATTACCCAATACATGTATATAAAATACCTCAGTGTAGGAGGATCCTCAATGGTGATAACCCAATACATGTATATAAAATACCTCAGTATAGGAGGATTCACAATGGTGATAACCCAATACATGTATATAAAATACCTCAGTGTAGGAGGATCCTCAATGGTGATTACCCAATACATGTATATAAAATACCTCAGTATAGGAGGATTCACAATGGTGATAACCCAATACATGTATATAAAATACCTCAGTATAGGAGGATTCACAATGGTGATAACCCAATACATGTATATAAAATACCTCAGTATAGGAGGATTCACAATGGTGATAACCCAATACATGTATATAAAATACCTCAGTGTAGGAGGATCCTCAATGGTGATTACCCAATACATGTATATAAAATACCTCAGTATAGGAGGATTCACAATGGTGATAACCCAATACATGTATATAAAATACCTCAGTATAGGAGGATTCACAATGGTGATAACCCAATACATGTATATAAAATACCTCAGTATAGGAGGATCCTCAATGGTGATTACCCAATACATGTATATAAAATACCTCAGTATAGGAGGATCCACAATGGTGATTAACCAATACATGTATATAAAATACCTCAGTCCACAATGGTGATTACCCAATATATACATAAAATACCTCATTATAGGAGGATCCACAATGGTGATTACCCAATATATTTATATAAGATACCTCAGTATAGGAGGATCCACAATGGTGATTACCCAATACATGTATATAAAATATCTCAGTGTAGGAGGATCCACCATGGTGATCACCCAATACATGTATATAAAGTACCTCAGTCCGCAATGGTGATTACCCAATATATACATATAAAATACCTCAGTGTAGGAGGATTTACAATGGTGATTTGTTTACCCTTGATAGAAACTTGTCCTTTATGAAGTATATAAGGATGATGGCTATAAAAGTGAACATATCTCATTATGCTATACAAAAAGAAAGTGAATTGAATTAAGAGTTATGGCTCAATTTTTATATCTCTTTTTTCCACTGCTTTTATATCTCTTTTTTCCACTGCTTTTATATCTCTTTTTTCCACTGCTTTTTTCAACTGCTTTTATATCTCTTTTTTCCACTGCTTTTTCCACTGCTTTTATATCTCTTTTTTCCACTGCTTTTATATCTCTTTATCCACTGCTTTTCCACTGCTTTTATATCTCTTTTTCCACTGCTTTTTTCCACTGCTTTTATATCTCTTTTTTCCACTGCTTTTTCCACTGCTTTTCCACTGCTTTTATATCTCTTTTTCCCACTGCTTTTATGTCCCTTTTTCCCACTGCTTTTATATCTTTTTTCCACTGCATTTTTCCTCTGCTTTTTTCCATTGCTTTTTGACTACTAAAATAAACAAGGGAAGAATACTCACCTGATGAAAATTTCCCAGTCATACAATTGTGAAAAGTGTGGAGGACTTCAAAATATGTAAATTATTTTCAGTATTTAAACTAACCCTTACAGTTTTCATTGGAGTTTTTTTTTTATTTCAGTACCCCACCAATCCCTTTCAGATTTCTATAAGATTTTTTTTATATCAGTACCCCACCCATCCCTTTCAGATTTCTATAAGATTTTTTTTTTATTTCAGTACCCCACCCATCCCTTAGCTATTTATCAAGTATCAGGAGAGTTTGCCATGCTCTACCATGGAGCGAAAGCCGGAGCTTTTGACTTAAAAGGCACACTTATGGAGGTACTCTGTAGTATGAGAAGGGCTGGAGCTGACATCATTATATCATACTTTACACCTCAGGTGCTAGAGTGGATTAAGGAAGGTTAACCTTCAACCTTTGACCCCTTAACCTTACCTAAAGACATTAGTACTACTACACAACATTATGATTCAGCATAATTACAGCCATACTGTCTTGATTTTTGTATACATCGTACATTATAGAGCTGGATTTATCACTGAAATATAATAGCATTGGCAGAGCATATGATTTATTAAAAATATTTTAATTGATTTTGAAAGATAGTTAATAAAGTGATGACAAATAACTTATTTAAAGTAATCATTTAATGAATCATATTTAAGCCATTTAAGTATTTCATTTAGTGTTTTATGAGGTTCTTATTTCATATATTGATACATTATCATTAAGATATACTTGTATACAAAACACCATGGATACTTGTGTGTCTGATAATGATGTTGTTTTATAGTATGTTCTTCTCTTAAATAAGTTTATATAATTATCATAATTTTATTGCATTGTATATATGTAAGTAGATTAGTTTGCGGATCAAGTACCTTATTTCAGAAAATGAGGAGGGATACCAAGGAAGTTCTTGGGGATACTCATTAGCAAATTAGTTATAATTTAAGTGACAATCCCTTTAGCTAGTAAATAGTTCAAGTCGAGATAGTAAATTTCTTCTTTGTATGAACCGTTTGGTTGTCTGTAATTTCTTGAATGTATATAGCTGGTTGGTAATACCAAACTTATATGTAAATAATAATGATTTTGATTACTTATACTTATAGACAGCAAATCAGTATCAGTTCATAGATATCATATCACTGGACCTTTCCCATTTTAAGTAAATTCCTTAATAGCCTGAAGGATTAAACGTGGGCAACGGTAGTGCGTGTGGCTCATATATCACAAACGTATTAAATGCATAAATTGTGATGAAATTGAAGATGAATTCCATTTTATTTTTAAGTACCCTTCTATGCAGATCCTTGAATTACATTTCTAAAAAGATATTTATTATTTGTATCGATCCTTATCATTGAAGCTTATACAAATTTTATCCTGAAATAATTTGACAGACTTAAGAAATTTAGGCAGATTTTTGTGTCTGTCTTTTAAAAGAAGAAATTAAATTTTGTGTTTCTGTTCAATCACCACTTCATGTCACTGTTACCATTTTCTTCTTGTTATTTGTAATTGTATAGATATAAAATGATTGTTTTCCAAATAAGCTGAACTGAACTACACATGTATATCACATTTAATTATGTGTACTATGTACTGCTGATTCATGCTGTTTCGAATCCTTATTTCAATGCTTTACAACTTGAATTGAACTTGAAAATTCGTTTGAGGATTTGATCTTTTTCCTCACTAAAATGACACCCCTTCGTTAATCTTAAACTCTTCCTCTTGCATTGTTCATGTGCATACGGTCAGTATCAAATGACGGACGTAACTTCTGGAATTAGCCCATCGAATCTCTTCTATATTTACTTGGTTACAAGGGTAATGAGCGAGGCCTTTCAAATCAAAGGTGGAGATATTTCACAAGAACCATGGTATGCTTTAGTGAATGGAAATAGAGGTAAATAATGCTTTTGCGTTACAACCTTTCTTACAAAAGTACCCAGCAGGGATCTATTTTAATTGATTGATTGATTGATTTTTGTTTTACGTCACACCACAAATATTTCACGTATATGGTGACGGCATCTGCCTGATACGGGGCATACAATTTTTGACCTTTGCAACTTACCCACCCGAAGCAGTGAGGGATCTTTAACGTGCCATGCATACCACGACACGGGGTCTCGGTTTTTACTGTCTCATCCGAAAGACAGGACACCGGCATGACCACAGCGGGACTCGAACCCCGTCCTCCCGATCAGGAGTCCGACGCGATACCACTAGGCTTGAGATCTATATGAAACTTTTAGAACTATGGGTGTGGTGAATCAAGAAATGAATGGTATAAGACAGCTTATAAGGAGCTGACGGATTCAAGGAGAAGAATTACACCACCTGTCAGCAGAGCGAAGACTGTTGAAGGAAAAATGAGAAATTAAATAGGATAAAGTCGTCTTAAAAGCATGGTTTTGAACCTGGATCACAAAATAACTGATAAGAATAATGAAATACTATAACTGAGACAAATAAAATTCGGGGAAAATGTATTTACATGTATTTAGAACTTTTTGAAATCAAGATCCAAAAAGTTTGAGATTTTAGTTAAGCAAAAGTATGGTTAATTAAGACTTTACAGTCATACTTCGACCTGAAAGCAAGATCGAGGTAGCCAACCTCATAAACATAGTAGCTCAATCTGGGAATCGAGCACTGATCCCATGTACTGCGAATTTGGCATAAGAGTGACCTATGAAATTAAAAAAAAAGCCCACCTGGATGGATGAATACAAGTCTTCATCCATCTTATTCATTATCATCTTTTTTAACTAGATATATATATATATATATAAGTCCTTGAGATATATATATATATATATATATATATATATATATATATATATATATATATATATATATATATATATATATATATATATATATATATATATATATATATATATATATATATATATATATATATATATATATATATATATATATATACGAACTACCACTTTCTAAAAGATGCGTTAATTACCGAGACACAGAACATCTCCAAATACCAGAAGAATCATTCAAAGGGAGAGGGATTTGTCTCTCGGAAAGGCATTTTACTTTGTTTCCGAAGTTTCATGGTAAAATTTCGACCCGTCTTACACATATACGTACACTCTTTACCGCAACCATTTTTTTTTCCTGAAATTTAGATTGCTCGTATAAAATGCCATGATAAATTAATTCATGCCATTTTTGTACGAAATTTTAACAGAATACAAGTTTCTTCTAGTTTATTAAAATGAATGTTCATACAATTCAAGATAATTCTATAATGTACATGAACTTTTACTGCTTTCTCCTTCCATTCCGCATCTTTCAAAGAATTTGTGACGTCCTGTTTCAGTAATGGTTCGTTTTGTGGTGTATACTTGTAAATTGTTTGAGTAAGATTATATTGCTTTCTCTAATAAAGAATTTAAAGAAGGAAAACTTTAAAATACTTTCGAGCATTACTGTGAACTTGACTCACTCTCCGGGTTACAGAGTCCATGCACCCGAAAAATCGCAATTATAATTGAGCAGAATACGACAATTAAAAAAAAAAAAACGAGAATTAAAGTTTGCCATAATGAGAGATTAATATTATTACAGAAATTCAATCAGCAAACATGAAAAAAAAAATCTTTTAACAGTCCTGAAAGATATTGCATTTTGAAAATTATTCCTCCAACCATTTTTGGCTACTGTATATTAATTTCTCTATCTTTTAATCTGCCACAGTGCTTTTATTATTTCATCTATTTTGTAAGAAATGGTATCACTCCTGGTGATAAAATGAATATGATAGACATGCATAAAATTTTAGACATACCGTTAAAGCAAAGAACAAAACTTGATGCATTCAGTATTGATAGATTATTGGTTGACTATCTTGGTTGCCCTTCATTATATATCATTGATTATAACATTCTCACTAGAAGTGTAAAACACGGAGTAATATGCGATTACAAAGCTCATCTCCACTGGGTCATTTGTCTTTAAAAGCAAACACCGTTTTGCTTAATATGAAAATAGAACGAGGAAATTCAGTCGATTGTTCTCTCAAGCCTGACCTACTAAAACGCCTTAACCTGGCCATGCAGTAACGCGGAACATGTAGGTTAGATAAGTGCAGCATCCGATGCGTGGTTTCATCTCGGTATGTCAAGATGAACCTGTATACCAACTTTCAATCTAATTAGAATTTGATCTGACATTCGTCATGAAGACAAAGACCTGACCATATCCAAACTCTTTATCGGATGGCAACGCCGGAAGGGGATGGGGGTATAGCATACGCTCTATCTCCGTCGAGGTGGGTTAAATACGAAAACTTCATATTTGTCATGCATATATTGCCAATGTGGAGTGACATTGTGACATTTACATATGATTAAAAAATCGTCGCCTTCAATCTTAGTTGCCCTAATATCCCTGAGCTGCTAAGCATTTTTCAACAAGAATGAATTCATGACAAGAGAACTGGATTAATAAATAATCTAAGTAGGTTAGTTATGAAATTTATTTTTCAAAAACAACAGTTGCATGCTTAGATGAATCACTATTCCTATTTTTCATTCAAAACCATAAAACAGCATATAATTTGTCGTTGTAACTTTGGTCCTCCTCATTTTAATGATATTCTCTTAAAACTTCCTTTTCTTTTTTCATCTTTTAAATTCTTCATTTTCTAAAGTTTTCATAATTGTCTAAAAATTTATCGATCTTCAGTTCAGGTGCCCTATCCTTTCATCTTACTTTTCTGAAATTCTGGATCCGTCATCCATGGATTCGAATTCCGGACGTCGATTAATTTGTTAACATGTCTTCATCACTTGAGACTTTTATACACATTTTCATAAATAAAAATATGCCATTGGAAACAATATGGTCCCACTTGCTTTTGCATTTAGTTGATTAGCTTCGATATTTCGCCACACCAAACGTTATTCATTATCGACTATTTATTTTGTTAGGGGCCCACCAAACAAAATAAATAGCCAATAATAAATAACGTTTGGTGTTGAAATATTGAAGCTATTAGTTGATTGGTTGAGTATTATGAACACTTACAAATGGATCGCACCCCTTTTCGGTACGATTGGCTGTTAGTGTTTGAATGGCAGTTAAAACTAAGATAGTTACTATAAAAATCCACTAATACATACCATACCGTTTATCGTATTCGTTCAAAGAATGACTATCTTTGGCTTATGACTAAAACATAGCAAAATGTTTATCCCAAACTTGACGATTGTTTTGTTGTTCGTACACGTACTTGCTATAGAAATTCATTCCAAGGTTCTTTGTGACGACAAACGGGTCTGTGCGTGGTGTGAGTGGTCCAACTGGGGACAATGCAGTTTTTCGTGTAATGACGGTATAAAACAACGTTATCGCTATGTTAACAGGCAGACAGACTGGAATGAGAAAGAAGTTCAAGCAAAATGCGAGATATCAGAAACAACACAGACTGACCAAACAGAATGCAGTGAACCATGTAATCACGGTTTGTATTTTCAATTGCAATTAGTTTTTGTACAAAATTTTAACATTTGGTGTAAAATACACGTCAATTTATTTATTTATTATATATCTTTTTCATAATTTTCATTTGTAGCAAGAAGCACTCAATTTATTATTTTGTCACGGACTTCCCCTTTTAGATGACTTTTATCTACTATCTTCATTTGTTTCGTGTTCCAGTTTACCTCAGCAGATACGGTAGCTCATAATTGTAAATATCTTTATGTTCTCATATCATATTCGCATTTCATCTGTAGTAAAAGATAATTAAATTACTTCCTCTTTTTCTTCTTTGATTTTTGTATCCCACTTTGCATTTATTAGATTTACCTATTTGGATAAATCAAAATTTTTGATTCCGGTCTCCTTTAACGACAATAGAGTTTGGAATGTGAAAATTTTTTAGTGTTAACAATATACAAAGCATAATGTATAAAATGTTATCAAATTATCTATATCATAAGTTTACCCAATAAAAAAATAAATTTTAAATCATTTAAATTAGGAGAGGGGTGGGGGCTTAAATACCATGATTAACACATGACAAATTTCAAAGTTTAATTAACTGAAAAAAAAAACAACAAAACGTGCACAATATTAAGTTGCGCATCAACTTGAAATAGATCTATTTGATAATTATTAAAGGAAATAATATTGCATTCAATTAGCTGAAGAACTCCCATTCCAAGAAAAGCACAAGGCATACAGCATATTGGTCTCTCGCCACCGAAAGAAACGTGACCTTAATGAAGAATGTAGGGAAATTGGATCCTGCACGTATGAGGAGGTTTACGAACATTATGGCTCACGTGACAAAGTAGTGAGTATCGATAAGAAATCTTTTTGATTCATTGAATGTAATGTAAGAATAATGATTTACATATTCAATTGACAATATTAACGATATAACGATTAAAAAAAGCAACTTACGGAATGATTATTTATGAGTTAAAATTTGATTAATTTTATAAAATTTGCTGTAAATCGATTACTCGTGACATTAATTTTGCGAGATTCTCATTTCAAATTTATACTCGAGACATAATATTCATAAAAGTACTCGAAGAATGATACTCATTGAACATTTTAAATGTAAAGAGTGATTTGTAATTGGTATGAACTTTACTATTGCGTCTATGTAGTATTGCAAATTTACGTGATATTAGTGTTGTCTCGAATAAAGGGTGAGTCACAGTAATTCATGATTTAGATCGTTATCCAAAGACATCTTTGCATTGTTTTCTTGGCTTATGTTTTAACTATTGTTGATTGATAGTGTGACTTCATGAAGCAAAGGAATTGTGATACACTTAGATGTACTGCTGGTCAGATTTGCTTAGCAAGGGATTCGAATAATTGCATTAACTTGCTTAATTATACGGTAATATGTAAAGGTGAGTATATATGACGGTTGGTTTATTAGGACAGTACGCCAAATTCAAATTTCAAAGTTTTAAACTTTAAGACATTCGACTTACCATCCACCCTACCTACCTACCTGCCTGTCTGCCTGCCTGCTGGCAAACAGACAGTCAGACAACCATGCGTGCGCACACACACACACACACACACACAAACACACACTGATATACGGACAAACAGACATACTGACAAATTCAAGATTTTTTCACTTTGTACCATATGAGCACCATACATGCATGCACGCACAAACACACACATGGTAATTTTTTCACATACAAATACGTTTTCTGAGTTTGCATTATCCATACTCATTAGTCCATGTTCCTGAAATGTATAAACATATAAACATGTATAAACATTTTTGTCAGAGTTTTCGTAATTAACAATTATAATGATTCAAAATTTTCAATTATATTCTTGTATGTAACACTGATTGAGTATAACTATTCAAATTCAATCCTTTATTGATCGTTAAATATCCGCTGTTTTATTATCATGGGGCACTGTTTTCCTTGAGGTAATGATTGTTATATTTGTCGAGTTCCTTTATTAAATATCCATTCATTTCTTAAAGATAATTATAATGCTCTCAAATCAAATTCTAATTTACATTTATATATATATATATATATATATATATATATATATATATATATATATATATATATATATATATTTATATATATATATATATATATATATATATATATATATATATATATATATATATATGTATGTATGTATGTATGTATGTATCATAGACATCAACGAGTGTGCTTCGAATCCATGTCAGAATGGAGGAAGATGTAATAATCTTCTTAAACAGATATACATGTACATGTATTTACCCATACCACGGAACTAATTGTGGTAAGATCCTGTTTTTCTTTATTGATACTGGTGTTTCATTATTGATTTAAATTCATTATATATATATATATATATATATATATATATATATATATATATATATATATATATATATATATATATATATATATATATATATATCATGCGCGGATACAGAGGGGGGGGGGAGGTTAGGGGGGTCTGGATCCGCGCATGTGTATATATATATATATATATATATATAGTAATGTATCGTTAGTATAGAAATCTAGTTATGGCTCATATGAATATGTCCATTTACAATTATATTCTGTCATATGGTGGAAATGTATTCATTAAAGTTGAACCGCTTACATCTACGAAACAAAGTAGAATCGATTGTATTAATCTACGGAGTAAAATGTAAATTTATAAAAAGGAGAAACATTTCTACTTCCTCCTTTTCCTCTTATACGATTGTACATGTATAAGAATACACATAACAATTCATTGTAGAATGTAGGAAGGTGCCTCACTGTAAGGATGCTACGTGCAATGGACATTCCGAATGTACAAAATGTTTTGATGAAAAGAGTACAAAAACCTCCTCTTTATATTGGCTCAATTCAGCGCATCAGTGTGATGGTAGGTATGGCAGCGTAAAATGATATGTTCTGTGAAACATAATAAGCTCACTTTATCAAGAGACTGTTGTAAAGCTAAGTTTGTATTTATCTTTTACATATGTACATGGTACAGTGAGCTGCACAGAGGAACATAATAGAGGGCAGACTGTCGTGGGCATGCATTACAGAAAAGATTATGTAGAATTACGTGACTAATGGGCATGAGTACTGCATCAAGTCGCTTTTATTCTTCTTCTACATGTACTTGATTTAGCACATGAAACAGAATCTTCCTGTGAGGCTCTGCCACAGGTATAATACTTTCATGGATGTATTTTGATTCTTTTGTCATTTAACTCCCCGAAACCCTCAAACGCATCACAGTATTCCTCTGTTATTTCCTTATGCGGCATTTTCACACAGGTGTTATGTTTAGAATCAGTTTGTTTTATAACTTCTCAGATTTCTTAATTTTCTAGGTACATGTACCACATAGAACTTTGCGATTACAATTCTATCCCTTGATTCTACTGATGCAGAAAATTTCCCTTTCAGAGGAAGTTGGCTTTTCTGAGCATACGCCTCGCGGCGAGGTGATAATTTGGTTCGTGCAACGACGAAATTATTCATGGATTCCCACTTTCCAACCTTTCTAAAATTTCTAAGTTCATAAAAACCTCTTGCTGGTTGTGTTTTTGCTATCGTTCAACTCAACAAAGATGGTCACGATTTAGGATTTATGGCAGTATTACATATGAGCTTTCTACCGCCGGATACTTGGATACGGCTCGTCTCATTTACCATAGAACATTTTGGACAGTCTCTAAAAATCAATAAGTTAATTATCATATCCATTTACATCTATTTCAGAGGCATATGTCTCTGTCTATTTCTATTCATTATTATGTATGGGAATATGTGAATGTTTGTGCATTTTCGTATTGTCGGGAAGAAAGTGATGTAATTTTCAAAAAACAAATGTACAAGTGTCATTTCTTGGCCACTGGAATAGACCTCTGCGGTCTTGAAACTCGTGTATGCGCAATAGCCCTTCCAGACGGTTAACGTCAAACCTGAAAGAAAAGTGATCTCGTATAATTGCTGAGCAATGTTCAATACATTCAGGTTTTGTACCCAGCAGTCCGTAAACGCTATTGCGCATATATATATATATATATATATATATATATATATATATATATATATATATATATATATATATATATATATATATATATATATATATACGAATTGTAAGACCGCAATTATCGTAAAAAGGTCTATACTAAGAAATATTTTCTTACATGAAAATTTGATATGAAATGAACAATCAATTTAATCATAATGTCAGTAGGTCTAATTATATTAGTGCTCCTGCTGTCCATTGCATTTTGCGATGTTTCATTCTGAAATGCGACACAATTTTGAAAAAGCGCCATATGCACTAAATGTCCATTTTGTAAAACCAGAAACATGTGTATATACACCTATGTCTGGTAAAACAGGCAATTATTTGCCGCACGCTGTGACGGTGGATAACGGCGATTGTAATTAATTGATATCCGGCGTCTTTAACTTAAAACATTATTAATTTGAATTATTATGAGCAAAATGCAAATGAAACAGGAGATGCCAAAATTGAATTTAAAGAATTTCCTGGAAAGCTTCGCATATAGATACATATCAGTTACAGCACTTAATACCGTTATGGAACATATTCTGTATAATGATTGCTAAACAAACACTCTACTGGTCATCTGTTTTATGTACATAAAATGGTTTGTTCCCATTTCGCCTTAGCTGAGAAATACAGGTAAAAAATTCCCATTTCGCCTTAGTGGATTTTCAGACAGCCAGTAAGACGAAATGGAAATTTGTATAAAAACGTGCACGACAATTATCACTTTTCACAGCAAGAACAACATGTGTCTTATATTTTTGAAGATTTCAAAGAGAATTCAAATTTTGAAGAAATATATATATAAACATACATACATATAAATCTCATTTTTTTAAGTTTTTCTCAAGTACATTAGACAATACAAGCAATTGCACATTAGAATAGAGTCCTATTATAATTATATAATATGCAAGTATTTGTATTTAAACGTCCTCTATAGATCATACAATCACATAAGTAACGTCCATTGTCACTACACAGAATCAGCCACTGAGCTTGAGTAGGTAGGAAACCGCATCACCGTACACTATCATAATCTTTCTGCCGTTGCGGAGTTCTGTTTTCATAATATTCAGGCTTTCGTTGATGTCTCGATACTTCTTGGCCTTCTGACCTCTGGTGCCCCAAGCCCTTTACTGGACCATCTTAAGCTCGATGGCAGATTGCTCGTGTTGAATCAGCTTGTTGTGCCAGCCTTCAAGAGGGTTATTGGTCCTTGGTCCGTTCGTGCTGAGGTGATCCTATGTTGTTGGTCAGAGTAGGCATTCCACCCAGGTCTTGGTGTCGTGGTTGAGTATAGCAGTCCTCACTTGGTGGTGCATTGGCGGTTGTGTACAGCCAGTAGTCATCAACTAGTGGTAGAGGTAGTAGTGGTAGTGATGCCATGCGCCGAACAGCTGGACCTCTCTCTACTTTTACTTACTGTAAAAGTACAGCCTATAAAAAGAAAGATCGAATAAAAGGAGACAGACAGAGAGAGAGAGAGAGAGAGAGAGAGAGAGAGATGCGAAATGGGAACACACCCATGAAATTGAATTGAAATTGAATTCTTCTTAGATGCACTTTCATTCTATTAAATATAAATTAAATAATGATTTATGGTCTTATGGGTTAGAGGATTTTTTCCATGTCCAGTTTATTATACATGTATTAGTTAATGCCATGAGTCAAACTCCCTTTCATTACTGTAGTGACCTCAAAGTAACACAAAACAAAAGGACCCCCTTTTATTTTTATTTTCAAATACGATTTTATGTAGATCTATCTTGAGACATGGGATTAGATCATGCGTATTCTTATGTCCAGTTCGGTATACTAATCAATGTCAAGAATCGGATACCTATTCACTGCGAAGGTGATTTCAAAGCAATAGACATTACGTAACATGCATGCTCCATTCGTAAAGTAACCTTGACTGTGCCGTTTTTCCTAAACATTGATGAAAACACCTCCCCCTTAAGATCATAATCCAAGTCGTCAATGCACCGGTCGTTACGGTCAAGTTATTACGCGGGTCGCATAACGAGCAATTATTCAGTTTAGGCAAAATCACAGTTATAATCCACTAATAAAAAGCCATTGTCGAGATAAAATAAGTAAATTCTGATAAAAGGACTGGAAAATGAGGTCGAAATAAGCATGGTTGTCGACTCAGGGAATGTCGAGACATCCGAGCTAAATTTTATCGGATTATTGAGGGAAAAATTGGGACAGAAGATTGACGTCGAGATAAGCCGGGTTATCCAGATATCCGATACGAAAATATCGAAGTTTACCTGTTACCATTTTAGCTAAAGCGATAAGTGTTTGCGGTAAAAAGAGATTAGTTTGAGAATTGCGTTTCAATTTATGCCTCGCATTTTGCATTCCCCAATGTATTGGCATTTTCTATATGTGTTAACTTAATTCTAGAAGGTAAATAAGTTTTTGCCCGTAATGTTACCGATAGAATGAATTTATACTGGTACTGGGATTTATCACTTTATTAGATTCGTGACCGAGTGATCTAATAATAAATATAATAAAGTTATAATAACAAAATAATAATGTTATCGATAGAATGAATTTACACTGGTACTGCGATTTGTCACTTTATTAGATTCGTGACCGAGTGATCTAATAATAGATATTATAAAGTTATAATAATAAAATAATAAAGTTGAATTAAATTCATTCTATCTTGTGGCATCGAGTTTACACAGAAAAATATGTGATTGTAAGTTAAAATAACGATAGCATGAAAAGATTACTTTATGCATTATATTCAACAATTTATACATTATCAAAACAAATTTTCTAGTAGAAATTATTTCTTAATGAATTACATGAATTCCACATTCGCTTGGTCTTATTACTGCGAATCATGTTTGGTTACCTAGGAATACAATATTTGGATAATGAAAGCCATGATAAACATCTAATTTTTTTCTCTCAAATTGTGAATACACTGTAAATTGTATTTAATAACGAATCTAATAAAGTGACAAATCCCTGTACCAGTGTAAATTCATTCTATCGGTAACCTGATAAATTGCAGACTCTTTGTTTATCTATTTTAGCATCATTCTTATAAACTATCATACCCCAGTACCATACCGTTATTCCATATCAGGTTTACAGTACGCTTCATAAATAATAAAGCCCTTGATTACGGTAAGTTAGTCCAATATGACTAGCGCATGTTTGCTCAGAATTATCAATGTGTGAAACTGCATGGAAACCATATAACTGTCGTTGCCAGGGTGAATCATTGTGTGTTTGAATCTCTTTTACGCCACACAAAAATTATTGCCCTTATATATCTGCCTGATGCAATGCACAGAAATTTAGACCTTTGCAACGGATCACTCGAAATTGAGAGGGATACTTATGTGCCATATGCCGCGTCTACTGTGACACGGAACCTTGGTTTTTACTATCTCATTCGAAAGATAGGATACCGACTTGCCACCGGACTTGAGCCCGAGATCACTCGGTCACGAGCCAATGACCTAAAGATTAAGCTATACTGACTCGTGTTTACTTGTAATTAAATACTGATAAAAAAAAGAAGGTAAAAGATTTCCCTTGATATAGCGAGAAAGGAAACTCTGAAACTGATTCAAAAGCAGTTGTGGACGTCAAAATGACACGGATTACAATACTAACTTGCAATGATTTCAGCAACGTGTTCATGGAAACAGAATTGGTGCTGGCCAGGAAAATGTTCAACATTATTGGCTAAAGATTGTTCTTGTGGCATCGAGTTTACACAGAAAAATGGGATATGTGATTGTAAGTAAAAGTAATGATAACACGAAAAGATTACTTTATGCATTATATTCAACAATTTATACATTATCAAAACAATAGTTTTTCATATGAAAGCTGCCTTATGTTACTATGCACGTAAGATATAAATCTATTATGTAGAGACTAGCCTTATTTCATATACATATAAAAGCTTAATTTAAATTCATGTATTGAAGTTAACGGCTAAAGTGAGTTAGAGTCATTGCAGTTTGTCCGGCGTTCACCTGTCCACCTGTTCGTCGTCTTTTTCACACTTTGAACCTCTCCTTCATAAATCACTGATTGGATTTTGCTAAAATTTATTAAGGATACGGTTGTTATTTTTCGATCAGATTTGTTCCTTATCTGCTTATATTAGATTTTATTGAATCGTTTTTGTTAAGATTAGCAAAACTAAGTTTGAGGATTTTGTTCAGTTTCTAAAGAAGTGGTGCATTATGTGTATGTTCTATAGAATCTAAAGGACTTTAGAACAAATGAAATTATTTTTATGAAATATGGCACGAATATTTCAAATCATTTACAACTGTTGTTATTTTTTGGCAAGATGCGTCAAAAGTTGGATCCAGTGCACTTTCATGGTCAAAATTCTTCTTTGGACAGAATGCATAGATTGACATATAAAATGCACCAGAGTGAACTACAGGCGTGTTTTTTGAAAATGTTGTTCGGTTTGTTCCTTTCAGAAATTTAAAGATTGATACATTTTGCCGTTTTCTTGGACTTACTCACTTTTGCATATTTTAAGGCGATTTCTTTCTTTGTCTTTTGCAGGATGCAAATAATGAATGCTTATAATTCATCTATTTTAGTAATTTGATCTTCTTTTGGGGAAGATAGTATAAGTATAAATAACTGGATTGCAAAAATTGGGTTTTTTTCATTAAAGGATTTAGGTTGAGCCCACTATTGCTGGTTATGTGGTTATATTTAGTTCAGGGGACATTTTCTATAGATCAAATGGCTAAGGATAGTTCTGCTAAAAGGAAAGTTTTAGATGGGTACAATAGATCCAGAAGAGCAGTTCTCCTTCAGGTAGGCTGCATAGATTGAAAAACTAAATGTATCAGTGCTCTAGAGGGATGAAATATTTTTGTGGGATAGACCCTGAAATGAATATTCATGAAATATTCTGATTTTGTCTAATTTGATTTAGTTTTTAGAATGCCTATGCGCAGATGTGCGATAGATGTCATATTGCGTCTCTTGTTATTCAAATATTACAGTACACAGAAAGCCAGAAATTATCACATGTAAACTTGGTGTTCAGAGTCTTAATGCTGCATTTAAAAATTCAACATCCAATGGGACTTGTTCAAACGAAAAATCAAACTTTATTAATTTCCAAGTGCAACAATTGTCATTTCGCTTTGATTCAACATTCCATTTGGATAATAGATACCATCCAAGTAGCACTCATCATATTTACGACTTTCGTATTGGTGTTATAAGCAACAAAATTTCCATTTACCGGACAGAAAAATCAGGTTTGAACTTATTTTTCCATTCTCTGATGAATATCATCAAACAGTTTCTGGTTCTTTAATCTGATACAACAACAACAATAATAATCATAATAATTTTTTCCTTTTTGTTTTTCTTTTGTTTTGTTTGTTTGTTTGTTTGTTTGTTTGGTGTTTTGTTTTTTTTTCTGATTGATGGGGGGGGGGGTGTTGTTTTTTCTTTCTTTGCTCTAATAAAAATCATAATAATGATAATTATACATTGAGTTTAGATTTGATTGGTACAGTGAATTGTTATTGTATATATGATTTTCAAAGTATCATTCTTTTCCGTTAAAACTGTTATTCTCTCGTAGGATCGTGTTTGTCATTTGTTCAATTAGTAATATGAACTTAAGATTTTTCTTGTTGATTTCCTTGAATTAAGTGAAATATTACTATAGCTCATGATACGTTATTGATACAATCTTAGTGATTAGGGCATATACATTTTGAAATCAATGTAAGAACGCTCACTGAAGCAATTTCATTATTTCAGGGAAAGACACTGTGCTAAGCAATATTCCTTTATCAATGTCAACCGGTTGTATCAAACATGTCTCAAATACGGAACCATTAGTGGAGTTACCATATGCTTGTAGATGGAATGTTATTACAGACGGAACATGGAATCTTTCAAACGGTGAAAGGTATAAGACTCCTTCCATTTAATTCAGCAAAGTTATGATATTTTTACCTAAATACGGAACCAGCGTGGCGCTTTTGAAAGCATATTTGGCTAGCGACTGGAACAGAAGTCCTTTCTCAGGTTAGATATTTGCACATGACATCCCTCCAACTCGGTTCCGTAGTTTTTTTTAATTTTTGTACAATGCATTAGGCAGATATCGTCATCAAAGAACTGAAATAAATTGGCGTAAGGTAAAATAAAAATAAAAACATGGCCTCGCATCATTTCATTTTGTTTCTTAAAAACTACAATCTAACCAAAATATTCCTTTTGTAATGATAACAATTCATTTATTAATTATAGGTTGTGTGTGCGTTACACGACACAAGCTGGCGGCTACTTTAGGACAATAAATTTTGAAAGAGAAATATCGTCATACCATTTCTATACAAATACGGAAAATTTTAACACAGTGTGCATGCATTATGATTCCGCACCTCCGATGCACTGCCTTGAAAATAACACTTGCAACCTAGAACCAATACAAATAGCCAGTAGAATACTTCATTCTTCGGATGTCAACATTGGATTACATGGTTGGTTTGATCCGTATCCTGCGTTTTCATCTGGAATTAAGGAACTATTATTATCTATACATGGAACCATAGAAAAACAAATTAACACGCTATCTATGAACATGAAACCAATAAAGACGTTTAAAGTTATAGGAACATCTCAAAAGATCACATTACCAAGTGAACAACCAGGCCTTTTTGGTCTTAAATTAGAAGTAGTTGACAATGCATGGAATATTAGGGTGGCAAGACGTTTTGTATTATTTGATAATTCTTCGTCCATTATGATAAGAAGTGAAAGGCCTCTACGTTTTGATTCAGCTGATGTCACCACTAACTATACTTGGCAAACACATCTAGGAGAGGTTTGTCTTTCATGGCGGGGAAGATATTACAATTCTTTCCATGTTTATTATAACTCTTTACGCAAGATAGAGAATGATGCATACAATAGTTATCTTGGAATATACGAACAGCTTACTGGGTCTCTTCCTGTATCAGGTACACCGAATGTTAATGGAATAGTAGAGTTTTGGTATAACTGGACTAAATCGGGACAGCCTGGTTATTCCTCAAGTATTGCAATAGCTAACATCAAAACTGAAAATGTGTGTAATAATTACAATGTTACAGATGGAGAGGTTTTAACTATTTCTGTTACAGCTATAGACATTATGAGAAGGTCTGTCAATGAAAAGAAGATTTTGTATATAGATTCTACTGTGCCTGATATAAAATACATTGGAATATTGAAAGATGGAGTTAACCAGCTATTCGTTCACAATTCAACTGATCTTAGCACAATGGTGATTGAATTCTCGGTATTAGATATTCACAGTGGAACACAATCCATCGAATGGTATTTAGGCGAAACGTTAACTGGGCTTGAACTCGGGAAAAGCGCTATCAGCCCTCAAAAAGCCATCAATGAGGTATATACAAACTTTCTTACTGTCCTTTCGTTTTACTGAATTTGGGAAAAGCGTGCTTTAATATCACATTGATATTTGTCATAAATTTTTATAATGTAAATAATAAGTCAAGAATTAAGAAACATTGTCTGGTATATCAACAAAGTGTGTGCATATCTAAGTATTACTGATTTTAAGCCGGGCTCCATTGCGTAAGCAATGGCTTGGTTACAGCGATCGCCGATCTGGGCGTAGTAATCCGGAAAGTAACCCAACAACTTCCAAAATAAACATACACAGTACTCTCATCATAATCAATCCCTGTGATTTTATTTTGTATTGTAAAAAACTTTAACTCTTAAAATTCTTTATCCAAGTCTTGAGACGATAAACGATATTTAATTATGTGTAACGTTGCAAATAGATATAAACATGTGTACATTCGTGTACATGTTTATTTGAGGGGTTTCCCGATGTCTATTCCTGTCGAAGAAAACATGTTTCTAATTTAAGCGTCATAGATAAACATTGGTATGACGCTGTGTATTGCCCTTGCCTTATCGCTTCGCTGAAAGAAAGCATGTGTACATTTATTGTTCCCTGTACTGATTAGCATATCTGACTTAATTCTGAAACCGACGTTCAACAAAGCAATCAGGATGTATTTTATTCTTTTGTTCATGCATTGAGATAAATAAACCAAATATCATTTTAGGATTTCTCTAGGACTTGTTCGGTAAATGAGATAACATCTACATTTTTACATTTTAAATTCCTCCATCAGATTTAATTAAATCTGGCGATAATGGATGTTTTCTTCACGCATTACTCTTCGAATCGTCGGCAACTATCAAGATATGCTGAATTCCTATGCGAGATCTGTTGAACTTTTCAAGGATTATATAGAATATCCTGCTAAACACAGTCGGTTTAATGAGCATGGATTGTCAATACAAGTAGTGAAATTGTAATAAAACAATAAACCTGGAAGAAAGGTCATACAACTGCCCACTATAGAGATAGATGACAAATATTGTGAAAATGATAAGCCTTGTGTAGGGGTAACTCGTCTTTTATGTTCAAGAGAAAAAACATGAAAAGAGCAGTGTAACTTTTAAAACATTTATGAATCTATGGTTTTCATAATGATCAAGGATAAGATGTCATGCCTCACGAGATGTTTTATCAAAGTTAACCAATGATAAACTTCATTTCACTATTACTTAAGAATTTTCCTTCCGTAGTAATGTAAAGATGATGGATAAATCCAAACCATAAGTTTAAAAATTATGAAACCAGAGGACATACAAAATCAGTGAAAATGAAAAACAAGTGGAAAATAACAAAATATGTCTACTTGAAGAGCATGTGTGAACCCCTGTGATGGAGTGAGATAAGGTTGTAATATAAATTTGATAGAAAGAGTATCATATCACAAATTCTTTCTACTGAGCTGAGGGTTGGTCGTAGTACCAGTTTTGGGGGCAACCCCTTCTAAATATAGCCTAAAACTTGCATAGAAAATATAGCCATTTTTTGCCAAATTTCCCTTTCATAATCATGCTTTATGTTAATTTGAGTCTATTTTAATATACTTTTAAGTTCAATTAATGTTTCACCTATATTTACCCTTTTGCAAACTGTTATCTTTTTTGCACTTAACTTCAATATTGGCAAGCTCCCAAGTAATAAAATGAAATTACAGTTTCAGACATAGCAAAAGCAAGCCTCATTTATAACTTATCATTAACTATCAATAACTTGCAAAACGTCACTTCAAATTTCAAAAATTATGCATGTAGAAGGATTTGCTGGGAATTTTGGGTTCTTATGATATATTCCATGAAAAATTGTTCATTTTTCTTGATAAAATATCTATTAATTATGGTTTAACTATTTATTTAGTAAATAATCTATCTACTATAATTGTAACCATAAGCATTGAATAGAGGGGAAGGACCCTATTGATTTTGGGGTCAAAAGGTTAAAGGTCAAGGTCACAGCTCACGAAAATAGACTGTAATTATTGGTTTTCGGATCATAACTCTATAGTACCTTTCATCAGGAGAGGAAGGACCCTTTTAATTTGGGGTCAAAAAGTCAGAGGTTAAGATCAGTACTGATAGAAAAATTTGGAATTATTGGTTTCCAGGTGATTTTTATATATTATCATACGTCATTTACTGCTTATCAGAATTTGATCATATTTCATGTATTTTACAGGCCAAGTTCTTTAAAACAGATGTAATTGAGGAAGTGACAGATCCACCTTTAACTACGCCCATTACGTAGTTCCATTGTGACGTCATAGTTAAATTCCTGTTTGACGGACCATTTATTTATGACGTCAAAATGATTTGACAATCACTTAATTAAAAATCTTTTCAAAAGGGATGGTTGTCTTTAAATTTGAAGGGTCAATATTTCAAAAGGCAAGGTCACTACTGGTAATATTTATATGAGTCACGGCCCATGAAACCTATAATTTAGGAAAGCATTATGAAATAAGCCCAGAGCATTGACATATGTTTTAAAAACATGCTCCAATTTTATTTAGTATTAATCTGTTGTTAGTCGGTCCATAAGTCCATCTGCCTGCCTATATGTCTAAAACGTAATACAAATCCTTCTTGTTTTTGGTTTGTTTTTTCTCGTAATTTTAATAAAGTGCATTTACGTCACAATTATTCTACGTCAGATACCTTCACAATAAGCAGATAACTCTGTATGATGAAAAGACTCAATTAGGGCAGAGACATCTATACACAGAGACTGGAAACTCCCTCTCAGCTCTTAGCAAAATACTGGCGTGTGCTAACTGTCTGAGTAGCCCGGATGTAAACAACGGCCATCCGCCATATTGTTCTACATGAATCTCCGCTTGGAAACAATATAGCCATAATATCGCAATGTTTTAAAGAATCTACTAAAGAAGAAGTCTCAGATAAAACAATTAAATTAAAAAAATATGATCTGATGCTTGAAATCATTGGTCCATTGTAAGTTTATTAGCAAATGACATCCCATAATAAGACGCCATTTCCACGGCGTGTGGTATAGAAACAGACACTCGACAGCGTCATTGTCACAAGATTTTCTACTGACTTATCGTAATTCACTCGACAATATTTTGTTTGCAGGGTTATAGATATTCAATAAAACGTTTTGTGCATATCTTATTGATCAGCTTGTTGTAAATACTGCACTACACACTTAGTAAAACGGGTATATTGGCTAAATTTTATTTTTCTGAACGGAGTCGCTGACATTGGCCTTGTACAAATAGGTGTTAAATTCAATAACTTAGTACAGTCTCATGCTTATATGGTATGTAGGTTGATAATCTTTTATACGAGTTGCGATTTCCGGTTTTGATAAGAAAAGTGATACCCTTATATTTCCCAACTTTTTTTTATATCTTTTGAAGAGAAATTTTAGTTTTCACCATTTGAAATAGTTTCAGTAATTAATGAGGGAATACAAGCATGTGGTCTCACTTGGAAAAACAAAGCAGTAATTTATTATTTAACACCTTTTACGTGCATTTTCAGTAGTCAAATAGCCCGATTCTCTACTGCTTATAGTAAAATTATTATAGGATGTGGCACATCTGGCATGATATTTATCTTAAATATATATATTTTTCTTTAATAATACTGCTTCTTTACATTCAACGCAACATAAGGGACCGGTTCGGGGTATTTATTTCTAAACCACAGCAAATAAAAGGGGGTCTGTGTGTGTGTGTGGGGGGGGGGGGGGGTTAGATGGGCAATCCTCTTTGAGAGAATCGTTTGAAATGTTAGCATATTGCCATAATCTAATTGCCAAAAAAAAAAAATGATAAAATAAATGAATTATTTTAAAAATAAATTACAAAGAATCTTAGCAGATATGATTCTTACCTCTTGAATTGATCTGATCAAATTGGAAATCACTGTCCCAATGTAATACATCCGAAATCGTCGGACCACACCGGCTGTGCAAATGACAGCATCTTTGTTTTATTTTGTTATTTACCGATCTTAATTGTTAAATAAACACTAATTAAGGTTGGACGATTTCTTGACTGCTTCTAGTCTATGGTTACGTAATCAGTCTATGGTAACACCTGGTAATAAGATGTAAAAACCGAAGCAGGTTAACCTGGATTGACCTTAACTATAGCTAGTTTCTGTCTTTGATGAAATGAATAGAAATGTTGAGTTCAAAAGAATTTTACTTTAAATAAGTAAAATGCTAAGAATAGTAATAATTATTAAAAAATGATAAAATTTCTTAAGTACGGGGTGGTTTGACCTTGTTAATTGTCGTGATATACAGGCTTCACTCGGCTATCGGCGTGGTCAATTCAAAGAGTATTGTGACCGCTAGGCGCGGCGAAACCTAATTTGCATAACAAAAGGGTGTGCAGCATCTTTCCGGAAGTAGTGGCTAGTTTCCAGTCTCTGAAAGTATATATGTCTCTGATTAGGGTAACTCCATTACAAAACAGGGAAAAAAGTGAAAATACAAGGGTTAGAAAATTTCTGAATTTTTTTAACAAACATTCTGAAGAAAGGAAAGTTCCCTCCCGCAACAAATAGAATTAAGCCCGCCATCTTGTCATTAACCAGAAGATGACTACGAGTCACAACATGCTTCTCATTTGGGCACACCGTCTAGTTTTGTGACAAACAGTCCAACCCAACCACAGAAAGTGCTTTTCGACGTCGTGTGTCTTCTTAGCTCCGGACGAAAGTACAGAGAGCTATTGTCATACCCTCGGCGTCGTCGTCGTCGTCTGTAGACAAAAACTTTAACCTGAATCATAACTTTAGAACCATTATAGACAGGGCTTTAATATTTCACATATGTGTTCCTTGCGCCAAGAATTTCCCCGGGATGCAAAACTGTTTATCTTGTGACATTTACCTTGAAGTTTTAAAGAAAGCTTTAGCCTTGGTAATAAGTTTTAAAAGGTGGCTTGAATATTTATTTGTGTATTCCTTGCAACAAGACATTTCCTTACATATCAACATTTTAAAAAGTTTTTGACCTTGGCCTTGAAGACTGACCTACTTACAAAAAAATATCGCTATTTAAATTTGGTTTAATTCAACGGCAATCTGAAGATTTTTATTTTATGGATGTTCACTGCGATGTCGCGGCGCTGCTTGCGAGTCCACTGCGCTCAGCCCGGCGTTGTGCATTTTCAAGGATGCCGTATGAATGCGGTCCTAGTGTGAGAGGGGTTTGATTCTATTAAAAACAAAATGCATATGTGAAATATAAATGCCCCATGTGGCAACTTTGTCATTATAAGCGGTTATCCTAGAAGTATGTCAAACTCCAAGGTCAAGGTCACAAGGTCAAAAGTTTGGTATGGACAGAAAGGTCTTGTCACAAAGGATACAGTATTAAATATGAAATCCGCATTTCCTACAGTTGAAAAGTTATGTGGAATGTTGAAGTGTTTTACCACAGACAAACGGACAAAGAGACAGGCGAGCCTAGAACTAGATTTAAATTCACTCTTTGATTCTGGGAACATAAAAAAGTCAATTAAAAAGCATTCGCCTTCAATAATGCACATCTACAAGTTAAGATCTTCCATTGTATCCATCAAAAAGGCATTGTTTATTGTTGGCTGCTTTCCTAAAAATTATATGCATATGACAAAAGGTAAATTTTTAGACCAAGTTACCTGCCCTTGTAAAAATGCATATCTGAAAATAATTTTTATTTTTGTAGTGTAAATCTCTATAGTTAAAACGATAACTTAGGTTAACTTATATAGTTTGAATCTAAAAATCTCCATTGAAATCATATATTTTAACAGAAAACTTTTTCTTTTTGGAAGTATTTGATAAATTCATATTTCGTTACCGTGGAAACACAATAATATGATATAATACATAAATTAATAGAAACAGTTAGACATTGCAATAAAAGAAGTATTTCTTATTTAATTTACTATCAATTTTAATTCCAGTTTGAAGCTGTAATGCTTTGCTTCGACAAAAAAGATGAAAAAAGCTCTATTTTAGGAAATTTTGAAAAGTTATATTTTTAAGTACTAAAAATCCCAGCAAATTCCTTAACAGAATTAGAAATGTAGTTTATTTACATTGATATTTGCAAAAAGAAATTGAAATAAAGCACTTTGAATATGTATTGTTTTTATTAATTTCAGATTATGGCAGTGTGCCAAGTTTTAAGAGTTACCTGAACACATTGAACTCTAATTGCATTAGGTGTATAACTTTTGTAGAACAAAGTCCATTCTTATCAATATATGTTACAATAACATCAAAAGATCGCGGGTTGTTTATGGTTATTACATTGAAATATACAGGTTTTTCGATCATTTCTTCATGATTTTCCTCATACAATATTGAAATATCAATACGGCGGTCATAGGACAGCCATATTTGATTTTCTGAAAAAAAGGATACGTCACACTATTAATATTCATAAGTTCTTCCATCATGCCAAATTTCATAAACATTTAACATCCTTGCTTCCGGACCATTTTGCATGGTTTTCTAATAGACATGCTCTTAAGTAACATATGGTTATTCGTTTTGCTCTTCCTTTTTCAAAACTATTTTCCCATCAAACAAAGAACAATTAATTCAGTATTTACAATGTTTCGGTCTCCTGACCTTCTTCTAGTGACTTTTATTGGTATTGGTGGCTTAAGTTATGTAATATCCATCATATTTCATAACCGATATATGAAAAATTACAATTAACAAAGAATTACGTCATAGCGTACACACGTATAACATTTAGCGCGTTTCAGCTGAAATAACCTAATCAATATTATTACAAATATAACTAGGGAAATATAAATAGGGAGGGGGATCTTTCATTAATTTAAAAACGACAAAAATAACCACACTGGTTGTTTGTAAATATGTGGGAGGGAAGAGGTAGGGGCGGGAGTGAAAGGAGGGGGGAGGGGGGGCGTTGGTGGGAGAAGGGTACCCCTATATCCACTTCTCATTTAAGCCCTTAATTTAATTTACTACCATAATTACTCGAAAACATAAGAACTAAATATATATATATACACATACATATATATATATATATATATATATATATATATATATATATATATGTATGTATATATATATATATATATATATATATATATATATATATATATATATATATATATATATATATATATATATATATATGTATGTATATATATATATATATATATATATATATATATATATATATATATATATATATATATATATATATATATATATATATATATATATATATATATATATATATATTATATATATATACAAAAAAGGGGGGCTTTGTGTGTGTACGTAAATAATAAAAAATGGCAATTGTTTATTTTTACGTTACATCCATATGGTTTCCTAGTCTCTAACTTTCTAATCCAGTTTTCCTCCGCTATAAGTCTAAAATGTTTTAATTGTCCAGTCGTTCTCTCAAGTATAGTTACCCGAAGATCACTTGCGGCATGATCAACAAAATGTCTCATTATCGGTTTTTCTTTCTCATATGTAATGTCGCGTTTATGCTCTTGAATCCTTTCCCTTAAAGTCCTTTCCGTTTCGCCTACATATACTACCTTGTCACATTTCTCTCACAGAAGTGCGTATATTATGTTTCTGTCTTTACAATTTGCGTTCTTTATTATGGTAAATGTTTGCTTACTTTTAGTATCCCGAAATTCACCCTTATTTAGAATTTTACATAATTCACAATCACATGTATCCTCATCTTGTTTTAACTCGTTATTCGTCTTCGCGTGCACCAGGGTGTCACATAAGTTCCTATCTCGTCTATAAGTTAATATCGGAGGTTCCGGTAAAAAGTCCTGCATATGGTCTGAATGATGTAATGTTGATTGATGTTTCTTTAATATATAGCATATATTTGGTAGAAGTTTTGAGTATGTCATGACCATTGGAATCCGTTTGGAATTTACTTGAGTATTCTTTTTCTGCAGTAATTCGTCCCTATCCATGTTATCGACCTTACTTAATTGTTGTTCGATTAGTTTACTACTATATCCGTGTTTCCGTAATTGAGTTTTTAAGTCGCATCTATGTTTGAGCTAGTCTTCCTCCTTCTCACATATCCTCCTTATCCTAATTTCGAGTCCATACGCTAATGATTTTTTGGTGTGTGGCGGGTGGCAAGAATCATGTCTTAGGTATAGGTGTTTATCCGTTGGTTTAGAATAAAAGTCTGTGTATATGTGTCCATCTTCTATCTTTACCACAGTATCTAGGAATTAAATTTCACTCCTACTCCATCTTAATTCAATTTTTATGTTATTGTGTATCTTATTGGCATGTTCCGTGAATTTTAAAAGTGAGTCTAAATCTAAATTCCATTTCCCAAATCCATCATCTATGTATCTTTTATAAAATTCTGGAGTTTTGTTAAATTTTAGAAGGTATTCGTCCCATTGACGCATATATGTACATGCGAAATTCCTACCTAACCAGGATCCAATAGCTACATCCTCTGTTTGTTTGAAATGTTTATGTCCTAACTTCAATCCATTATGGTTCAAAACTGTTTCTACCATCTCAATCGCGTTTTCCGTTGGTACCAGCGGGTTGGTCCTACGATCGAATGCCTCCCTAATATTTATTGAAAATACTACGGCATATATTTTTGAAATAAGGAGAATGAATATGTCAAATATACATTTATGTGTTGTATACGAAATGAAGAATTAAACCATTTCCTCTTATTCATTTGTCATAACCCTAGGGCCTTATTATTTCCAATGAGAAGCAATGTGTCAAAAATTGAAAAAAAAAATGTAAACTTAAAACTTGTGATAAATAAAGTCCAAAGTTTTATAGCAATTCTTTCAAAATACGTACAAAATTGCCCATGAAAGTTTCGGAACATAATTCTGATGACCACAACTATTTGGCACTCACCATTGAGCTTAATCTTTTGGAAATATTTCAAATTTACAAGTTGAAAAGTCAGTTCAACAGTGTCCTTATGGTAAAATATGGTAAAAATGAAAATTTGACGACAAATTTGCCGTATAAATGAAAAAATAAATAAATAAACATCTAGCCGGCGTGGTACAGTGATAAGCGAGTTGACTATATATAGTTCGATAGTTCTTGGGTTCGATTCCCGCTGATGTCTTAATTGTCTTTCAGATAGGACAGGAAAACCAAGATCTCGTGTCGCGATAGGCGTGGTAGGTACGTTGGAGATCCCTCACTGCTTCGGGAGGGTCCGTTGCAAAGGTCAAAATTGATGTCTTTTCATCAAACAGATGCCGTTTGCAACATTAAAGAAGTGACCCTAAGGTCAGTTTTAAGGGTCGATTTTAACGTTAAAACTACCGTGAAAATGTGACTCTCGTTGAAAATTGACATGTAGTGGTGGGTCATATTTTAACGTTAAAAATTACCCTTGTTCATAATGCTCTCTTGACCTTGTCAGTACTACTCAGCTGCAATTCATACTGTGTATTGCTTGTTTACACAGTCGCGGATCCATCCAGGATTTCCGAAAGGAGGGAGGGGGGGGGCACATGTGTATTCGCCAAACTACTCCGGCAGCCATTTTTAGTGCCAAATCTGGATTTTTACTGATAAATATGCGGCTAAAGGAGGGGGTGCGGCACACCCCCTCTAAATCCGCCACTGTTATAGAATAGTCTAAATCTTACATTGGACAATGACACCATATGTAGAGTATTATGCAAATTTCGATATCATTAGACTATTGTCTGTGAGAATGGATACTTCATAGGGGGTCCTATACACCTTTTTTCTTCTTAGTGGTGTTGAAATGTGTCAACTTTCTAAATAAAGTTTGCGATTTCTCCATAAAACCTTCTGTTAAAGCTTTACTAATTTCATTTGCACACCAGTTTTGTTTTCTTTTCTTAATAGTAATACTGAAAAGATACATCTAAACTCGCCATCGTGCTTTTTTTGCGCGCGCGTCTGAAAAATTCAAATGATGCGTAGGGCTCCGCCTACGTAACGATGACGTAAAAAGTGTTTAGTATAGATCGATACTCCCACTTATATATTTATATCGAAACGAAAGTAATAATACGCATACGTAGTCTTTAAAGCTTAGGCCTAAATAAAAAGACTAAGTATTGATACATGTATGTCTATGAAAGAAAATGACACCCATTTATACATTTGATTGACGTAATGTATATCCCACTCCAGCTGTACGCCTGTATATATTTATAAAGGAAGATGACTCCTCTCTCCCCGCGGTCAAATGCGACGATTACCTTATGCAATCTATCAATCTGACATCACATATGACTGAAGTATCATCCAATATTATGTAAAGAAACAGTGAAACACAAGGAACAATGATTTCAAATGCTTCAACGTTTTTGTTCGATATACATGTAATTCAAGACTTTTATAACAGGTGTGAGTAAAATAGGGTACGTTTTTTTCGGGATTTACATTACATCTTTATTTTTAGCGTTCCAAGAAACACGGGGAATAACGATCTACCATTTACAGTTCGCAGTTAAATATTTAATCATGCTTCAGACCACTGTTAAATTATGGGTATTTAACCATGAACTTAACCGTAAGTTAAATCTAAGTTAAGTTTGTGCAACAGATTTAACTTGAAGTTAATCTAACCATGAGTTTAACTATGGATTAACTCAAAGTTAAATTTAACAACGCATTGTGCAACCGGGTCCAGATGCCGGATACTTTGGAATTAGATAATTTTGCATTTCTTTAGTTATAGATCCCTAGCGGTACGTTTTGTTTACATGTTTCCTAATTGTTTTCATTGTCTCACTAATCATGTCTTTCCCAGTTTCCACGTATGAAATGTTGTTCTTCATTTCATATTGTAAATTATTGACACCCTTATGTGACACCCTGGTGCACGCGAAGACGAATAACGAGTTAAAACAAGATGAGGATACATGTGATTGGGAATTATGTAAAATTATAAATAAGGGTGAAATTCGGGACATTAATAGTAAGCAAACATTTACCGTAATAAAGAACGCACATTGTAAAGACAGAAACTTAATATACACACTTCTATGTGAGAAATGTGTATATATGTATGTATGTATATATATGTATATAACAAACCAAAAAGAGTAGGAGCATGCACCATGTATTGAGGGTAAGCATCCTCTGCCTCATATCAAAACTGAAAACTAATGTAAATGTAATGTAATGTAAACAGAAGGTTTCAAAATAGTCATTAAGAATATCATTAAACATTGTAGACTACGAAATACAATATTTATTTAGCCCAAGAGCCCATAGAACTGGCTCAGTAGCTTTCTTTAGTTTACCACTTACATATTCCTTGCTGAGCTGTTAATATGAAAGTCGCTTTGTCTTAAGAACAAAGTCATCGTTATTGGAACTCACTTTAGCTTAACGTATGTATTAAGGTGTGAATATGACACAAGCAGGCGACAACGGGATAAGAGATAAGTCTCAATCGCTAGATAATGATTGATATTGATAAGAGCCTGGTATTGACAGATTCTGATTTGGCTCCTCGTCTACCATTTCATTGTTCTTGTCTGAGATCCAGTCATCCAAAATCAGTAGACGTGTTATTGTCAAATCATTTGGTTTCTTCTACCACCAGCTACCAGCTATCTAAAAACCATATCTGATGGCAATGCAATAACAAATAACTTAAATAATTCCATTGTATTTTTATTTCTATAGAAGATGTGCACAGGTAAAGTTGATTGTTACTGTCCAGCCATTGGTTTTTGTGAGGAGCATCGATATCAAACAAGTCTAAATGTACTTGTGCGCTATAACACTCATATTGGTGATCATAACGGAAAATACTTCTTTTCTCTGAAAGTTACAAACAACGCAAAATTAATCAGTATAGAAAAAATCGATATTGTAGTGGATAACTCTCCTCCAGTGAAAGGTGTAATATCAGAGGGTATTGAAGGGGAAACTGATATTGACTACATCGGTGAAGGGCAGTTGACAATAAACTGGCACGGATTCCTTGATCAGGAAAGTGGAATCAAAAAGTACCGTCTGGGGATATCTACCAAATGCCTGAAACTTACAGAGCTGATGCATATGAACCATAACCAGAGTGAGATAGGTCATCTATATGAAACTGACCAATCTTCCATCAAGGTGAACTTGCCGGGAACAGGGAAGTATTTTACGACCATCATTGCCTACAACAATGCACTACAACCATCTGAACCTGTTTGTTCTGATGGAGTAGTGTGGGACATTACTGCACCTACAATAACAAATGTTGTATTAGGTCATGCTCGTTGTGGAAAAGTGATAGCATGTTATAACAATGAAAGTTTCTTAATAATGGAAAATGTAACTGCCATCCGGCTGAGTCCTACAGAAACATGTATACAAACGTGTAATGGGTCATTAGATGCTACCATCTTGGAATACATTCCCATAATAGAATCATGCAAGAACGATGACCTCTATTCTAGTAATATATGTGGTCGAATACCGCCAATTTCTAGTGACTGGATGATTTACATTCCGTCTAGTAAGGTAGAAATGCGATGGAACATAAGTGAACCGGAGAGTGAAATAAGAGAGGTAATGGTTGGAATATCATCCGAAAATACATCTTTTCAAATACCGAATGTCAGGGGGTATTTTCCTTCTAACCAAATAACAAAGTTTGTTGACATGCTTATTGACCATGACACAAAATCTCCGTTCTATATCCTGATAAAAACTGTTAATAAAGCTCAATTAGAAAATATCTATGCATTTGGCCCTATACAGAACAATTCTCAACTATTCAATCGTCACTCTGAATTCAACGAAAAAGGACATCTTGCATGCCCCAAAGAAGAAAACAAAACATTTCTGCAATCTACACCGAGAGAGAACCAATCGAGGAGTATTGTCAGGCTAGGTATAAAAGCTATATATGCATTTTTCAATCTTCATATCCGTAAGTAATGTAATCACTTTCAGCTTAATTATTAATACATTGATAAATTAGTTTCCATTTCTTTCATTCTTTATATCGTTATGTGTAGAAGGATATCTTTCTTTGCATGATAAAACATCAATATGATAATTTTGTCTAGACGATAAATTACTTAAAATGTATTGCAGCAAAATCTCATATCGACCACACACATGATATTAGTTATGTAATATATTAAAAGGACTGCGTGTATAGTTCCACAGCAAAAAGGTCTCACTTCTGGAGTATTGCGACTTCCAAAATAAAGCTTTCCATCAGTTTATGACGTAAGGTGCTAATCCCATGTGTGCCTTGTTGTTATATCAGATTTTATTAATATCATTTCTTTAATATCTACATGGTTACATTGCAATTCAGCAAAAATGTTTTAATAAATTGATGTTGGATTTAATTCCAAATCTCGTATATCATTCTTATATTTGTTTTGTGCGTGTGGTATATTTGAAACAGAATTTCCCACCTGCAATTTTCTGATAAGAAAGCCTATCAATTTATTTATCATGTCATCGTCCATATACTATATTGAATGTAATATATTCGAATCCAGGATAATATTAAACTAAGTGATATTTATAGTCTTTGACCTTTCGCAATACATTTACGTTGATAGAAACAAACGATTGTACATCAAGTGTTCTTTTTGAAATATATGTATGTACATGTTACCATATTAATTTAATTCATCAAACGCATTCATGCTTTTGGCACATTTGGCTTTTGTACATCTACAGTTTTTTTCCGCAGTTTGCTGTGCATTCTTAAATTATTGAGCTCTCTCTCTCTCTCTCTCTCTCTCTCTCTCTCTCTCTCTCTCTCTTTCAATCGAACTTTTTGTACCGGATGAATACTCTTCATTTTTAAAATCAAGATATAATTTATAATCTGCGAGTGCGAAATTCTCGTTATACAGTATTTTGTGTTCCTTATTGTTGCCGTTTACCTGAAGTGTCAAGCGCTGGTAAGTTGCATACATTTCTTACATTGTTTTGCTGTGAAAGTCCTTATACATGTATAATGTTGGTCAACATTTGTCTCATTTCGAATTGCATTATCTTTATCGTCGGAAACTCGTATTAATTGTGTTGGATTTCCCTTATATACATTATTATACATCTTTAACCTTAAAATAAACGTAACATAAAGGAAGGATGACATCTGACTTACTTCTATGACAAAAGTTGGACATGCACTGCAAAATAGCATCACAAAAAATCCTATTTTAATGTAGTGGCGGTGCCGATTTAGGACTTCAGATTGAAGGAAAAATCACCACACAATTGCTGTGGTTAACGGGCCCGCCTTCCCACACACTACAAAAGCAGTACACACCCATACGATAATCAATTATTAAGATATCTTTGTCGATGATGAGATCAAAGCAGGCCACCTTTGAAATATATTTCTGCTTCAGCTTTGTCTATGTTAAGATTAGCGTTCCACATATATCATTATTCTAAATTATATTCAACTAAAAATGTGAGTATTAAAATGTAAATTATTATGCAAATGCTTCATTTGTATGTTATTATAAAGATATTTAATTCATAATTTTGTCTCGACTTGTCATCTTATTGTGCATATATGCAATATATTATTAAGGTCTCCCACCTAATATAAACCATGAATATTTCGGTAAAGAAAATATTAAACTATTTATTTGTATTGTTTTGCTCTGTGACTACCTATACAATGTCACTTTTAAAAATAGCAATGTTGAGATATGTATCTTGATTGCAGGAGAATATTCCCACTATTTTGTTTTAGGAAATGCGGATATATATATGGATGATAAAGGAATGCAAAGGGTTTCAGATGTTTCAAAATAACAAACGCAAAGGTATGTCTATGTTGAACTCGATCATGTTATTCGATACATAGTCAATACTTCCATTTTTAGTGGCTTAATGAAAGATTAAGCTTTGATAATGTTGGTTATTATACGCCCGTCGAAAGACGGGACGTATTATGGTGTGGCGATGTCCATCTGTCCGTCTGTCCGCTATGGAATGCAATAACTTTAGTAAACATCGTACAAAATGCTTAGATAGTGTAGAGAAAGCCGCATTTAGAGCAAATGCCGTTTTGTCGTTCCGAATTTATGAGACTTGGATTTTATTTTTACTATGAAAAGATGCTATGGAAAGCGATAATTTGAATAAACGTCAGGTTTTTTCAGGAAATTCATACAGAATGTTTAGATAATGTAGGGAAAGCCGCTGTAAAGCCGAATAATGACCCCCGTCGAATAATGACCGGGGGTCATTATTCTACATAGAAAAATGACCCCCCGGTCATTATTCCACGACCAAGGGGGTCATTATTCGACCGTAGAATAAGTGGCACCAGCCCCAAAAATTGCAAACCCCTCGTGAAAAATATTGACCCCCATAGAATAATGACCCCCTACAAACCGACTTGATTTCTTGATAAATGTTTTCAATGTGTACTTTTTATATATATATACCTTGGTGTACTGAAAGTTCGTGGATATGGTGCATGTTGATGCTTATAATACTTCAGATAATTCTGGTATGCATTTTTGAGATTATTTTCAACCACCTAATTTATTAAAAGAACACGATCAAGATCCAGATCAAAAGAGAAATGGATAAACGAAGTTTTATATCGTAAACAACAAGGGTTTCCGAAGCCAAACATCCAAAGGGAGAAAATTGGTAGAAAGTTAGGAAATCGGAAGATTTGAGTTGTAAAGCGGTAGGCGAAAGACTTTTGCCGAAATCGGTAGGGTTAATATGTATGTAATTCTGATTCATAAATTGAATAAACCCGATGACCTTCGAAACCTGGATATCGCCTCATTTTGTGACTTATCGGATGTTATAATATTTATAACATAAGTAAATTATGTGTTTTAGACCCGTACACGCGTCCTTGGACAAGTCGTTCCGAGTCTTTACATCTACAGGAGAACTTGGTTTATACCGGAAGTCAAACAATTTTTTCCTAGTGTATTCAGATTATCATCCTGAGATGTTAAAATAAAATGACAATTGAGTTTGCACACTTGGTGTGGAAAAAGAGAACTATTTCATCTGTTTAGAGAAGAATGAGATTTCCATAAAGACAGAAGTATAAAACGAAAACCTTTTCCCACGATCCAGGGACATTATATAGAATATGCTTAATTAAGGGATAATTTGCATAACTAATTAAAGTGCCTTGTAAATTTGCGTCATTATTATCCTCACTTATGACGTTTTATGGTTAATACGAGGACCCTACAACACAATATGAAGTCCCCCTCTCTCGAAATGTAAATGGCATTCTGGGACAAGACAATACACATTAAAACCCTGAATCAATCACACATTACACCTAATCATGACCTTACCTAAAATGACAATTCTTACCAATTCAGAGAGTGTTCCATAGAACATTTGCGACGGATGCGCCTATTGGTACATACTAAACATATATGTCATTGAAAATGTCATCGTTATCCTTTATCTGTTGATAAAGACCGCTTGACCGAAATTTACAAAAAGAGTTTGTTTTTTTTTTATACCCGCCACCGAAGTTGTGGGGGTATACCTGTTTCAACTAGACTGTCCGTCCGTCTGTCTGTGGAAAACGTGGTTTTCTTGCGGTAACTCTTTTACCATTTTACATCCATTGATGATACTTCACAAATATATTGCTCATGACCTCAAAAGAGCCCTATTGATTTTGGGGTTAATCGATGAAAGGTCAAGGTCAAACGAAGTGTCTGTTGAAAAAGTGGTTTCTGCAAGATAAATCTATTACCTTTGGACACCTGGTTATGATACTTCACAACCGGTTAAACACACCATTTGGTTGACACTCGTTATATCAAATGACCGTCCTAAGTCGGTACTGTAGTTGTACTAACTAGTATCAAATATTTTTTTTATGTTTTATATGTTTATTTTATCATTGAATTTCATATTTCAGTGGTAGCCTCCGCCATATACCTGAGCCAGTAACCTTCCCCCTTTCATTTACACATGTGTTGCCCATGATATCAGGCAATCAATTTTGGGATCAATAGGTCAAAGGTCAAGATCAAGGAAGTGGCTGTGAATAGTTATTTCCGCACGATAACTCTATTACTACGAATGGCTTTTTATTCGTGTATACCAATTTTCGTGGATTGGGCGAAAACAACTTATTTTTGGGGTTCAAAATTCGTGGATATATAAATTTGTCTTTATCAAATATACATAGATTTACTAGTTCGTGGGAAGAACTATCCACGAAAACCGCAAACACTGGTACCACATGAATATTAGGTCATTCACAGTACCTTTAGACATCCTAATATTTTTTAAATAAAGGCCACAGTCAAGGTCACAAGGAAAATGGTCTTGGTGCCATTTGAAACTTGTTCACATCCAATACTGATACTTCACTCATGTGTTGCCCATGACCTGAGAAGGACCACTATTGATTGGGGGTCAATAGGTCAAAGTCAAACGAAGTGTCTGTGAAAAAGGTGTTTCCGCACGATAACTCTCTGACCTTCCAACATCCTAATATTTTTGACATCAAGGTCACAAGGTAAATGATCTTGGTGTCATTTGAAAACGTTACATTCCAATGACTGAATTATAGAGCTGAACATGAAATAAGCCATGCTTATCTGGCGACCTTGAAATCAGGGCGATGACCTTGGGTCAAGGTCATGACACACATTTGAGTCATAAGGAACATTTTTGCCAAGTTTGATGAATATCTGTTAATAGAAGACTGAATTCGAGCAGACTGTCTTTCGGATGAGACAGTAAAAACCGAGGTCCCGTGTCACGGTAGGCGTGGCACGTAAAAGATCCCTCACTGCTTCGGGTGGGTCCGTTGCAAAGGTCTAAATTTGTATGCAATGCATCAGGCAGATGCCGTCACCATATACGTGAAATAATCGTGGAGTGACGTAAAACAATAATCAAAACAAAAAGAATTCGAGCAGAACAGAAACACATGATCAGATGGTGACCTTGAAATCAGAGTAATGACCTCGGTCCACGGTCATGATATACCTTTGGGTCATAAGAAACATTCGAACCATGTTTGATGAAGATCTGTTGATAGATAACCGAATTGTAGAGCGGTACAGAAAAACCCATGCTTAGCTGGTGACATTGAACTTTGTGACTCACCTTTGAGTCATAAGGAACATTCGTGCCAAGTTTGATGAAGATATGTTTATTGATGACTGCATTATAGAGCGGAACAGAATCTTGATAGACAGACTGACACACTAACGGAGTGGAAACTTAAAATGCTCTTCGGCGAATTTGCCGGTAGGACTAATGAAACAAACTCTTTTTGCAAATTTCCGGCCACACGGCCATTATCAAGCCTTAGTGGAATACAATGTCTATTTTTTATAACGTTAATATGCTGACTTTAGCGCTGAAGCCATCAGCGTGTTAACATAGATGTAAGATAACATATTCTAGCCGTGTTCAGTATTTCACCAATGGTAATAAATTACCACATTTGTCACCAACGGTTAAAATTTGTCGACAACATCAGCACTATCAAATTTGAATTAGCCTATTAATAGGTCATCAAACTTAGTAAAAATCGCCAACACTCTACTTATGTGGCAAATTCCACCACAGGTGTATAGTGTTGGCGTGTTTGACCAAGTTTGGTGACTTAATTCAAATTTGATGATACTGGCGTTGGCGACCAATTTCAACCATCGGTGACACATGTGCCAAATTGTTGCCAAAGGTGGAATTCTGAACACGTCTATTGTTTTCCTTTTATGATTGATACAGGCCGCGTGACAGAAAATTTGCAAACAAACAGAGCGTTTGTTTGAACATTTATTCAATCTTCTTTCCAATGAAGGACACCATAGATTTATACTTTTAATATAGTTTAATAAAAAGAAGTATAATAAAGAAATAAAGTAGATAATTTTCAGCTTAGGCAAATTCCACCTTGTACGTCTTTTCCTTAGACGAATATGTCAGTTGAGATAATAATAAAAAAGTAAAGAAAACATAATTGAACATTGCGTGTTACATGCATTACATTTTGTATTAAACCGAACTGTTTTTTCACGTTTTCAAGTACGTCTTTGACGCTTGAAATCAATCAAATGTCATAAAAGACCTAGCATCCCTTGATAAGGAAACCTTTGCAGATCCTGTTGAAAGTGGATACATGCCACAATATCTTGTCAAAGTCAGCTTATTAACTGGTCAAAGTTGGCCCAATCGCAAAGGGTGTTAAAGATGTTCGGATCGATTTTGAATCTGCAATTGGTGCAGAATTTGTCGGTGAATTTTCTGGTAATCACATGAGGAGGTTCTATGTCCTCGATAGATCTCACCTTCATTTCGTCTACATTCGAATTAACTAATGCAGATTCCAGGATGTCTTGTGGAACGTAATTCTGCAGAGGTTTGTCGACATAATCTGCTATTCTAAGATACGGTGTTCTACTATACACATCTTCACTCACATCTAGCACCGGTTCGAAATGTCATGAATATTCTGCAGAAAGACAGAACAATTAGATGAGCTTTCACCGCTTGCAGGCGTGTAGACTAACCATTTGTACTGCCCACGACCAGCTTCACAAAAGACCTGGACAGGGGTATTGCAGATTAATGAAAATGCAATAATCTCCAACTCAGTTCCCCAGGTTCCGAGGTTTTTCATTTTTGATACAGAAAGATATTGCTCCATTGGGGTATTTTCGATCTTAGAAAAGATGGCATCGTTTTCCTCCATATAGGATACGATTTTGTCCCTCACATTTTTATGAAACGACTGTACGCCTGACAAAACGAAACTGAATATTCGAAAGAGACAGTTTCCGTCACCCCTCATACAAACCACTTTTGTTGGTTCGGATGTCAGCTTTATTTTTCTTTCTCTCCCACTGATGTACCCATTTTTTACGATTAAATCAAATTTGTTTGAGTTTTCTCTCTGCCAGTCTCCTGTAACCGGACGAAAATTAAACAAATTGACGCCCTCTTCCTCTCCAATAATGATGGTGTCACTGTCACTACATGCACTGGAGCTGCGAGATCTACGTGTATTTTCTTTTGGCAAACGAGCACAATATTCGCCATCAGTCTCAGAGTCGAAAAACTCATCTTTGGGTTTCTCTTCTTCATTGTTAGCATTCTTTCCCTATTATCACCATTTTTGGATTTACCCAGATCGTTTTCCTCTCCAATAATGATGGTATCTTTGTCACTACACGGACTTGGGTCCCGAGATATACATGTGTCTTCCTTTGGAAAACAATTTTGAGCACCATAACCGCCATCATGATCGGTTTCGGAGTAGGAAAACACATGTCTGGGTTTCTCAGCTTCTTTACTTGCCGTCTTTCTCTTTTTAATACCATCTTTGGATACACCCTGAAACTCTTCTCTAATCTGGTACAATTTTAAGCGACTACCATTAATTGTATTCTTTAGTTCCTCTAATTTGTACGTGCCTTTTTTCAGGACTTCTTTGACAGTGTATGGACCTATCCATTTCTTTTCAAGTTTCCCGCCCTTCCTTGTGGTTTTTCTTGTGTTATGGACCAGCACTAGGTCGCCAACATTAAACTCAGCTTCAGAGGTTCGTTTGTCATGGTTTCTCTTCTGTCTTTTTTGTGCCTTTTTTATGTTTGCAGCCGCCTCCTCTCTGTTACAATTCAAGGCAACAAAAGCATCACATCTTCTCTCTAAAACATTTGCCAAAGATTCGTTTGCATCTACTTCTGTTGGTAAATCTAAGTCCACGGGTAATCTGGCTTGCCTACCGTACACTAAGTAAAATGGACTCATCTTTGTTGAGGCGTGAAACGGCAGTTCTATATGCAAACAGCATGGATGATAATTTCGTATCCCAATCGGTATGTCTGTCGTTTACGTATTTTGACAACATTTCACACAATGTCCTGTTATATCGTTCTGTGTGGCCGCCCGTTTGCGGATGGTAAGGTGACGCCACGCGGTGTTTGCATTCCGAATTGGTAACATAACTTGTCATTTAACTGATTACAGAACTCGCGTCCCTGGTCTGTTATCAAGACCTCTGGGACGCCATGATTCGCCACAAATTTTGTAAGAACTCTTGTAACATTTTCAGCTGTTTTCTCTTCGATTGGTTCTGCATCCACCCACTTCGTCAGATATTCTGTTAGTACTACTATGTACCGATTGCCTGTCAATATCAAAATGTTTCATTGTAAAATATGAAAGCCGAATATGTAAATTCATGAAACCTTATATGAATAGAGGGAAAAATAAAACATGTACTGCACTGAAACAAAACAAGAGCAAACGCTGGGCGACGCGTGGCATTATAAGCCAGATGCTCATACTATGGGTGGGGCATAAAATCTAACAAAGAGTAATTACTCCAACATTATAAATGGTATGGTAAAGATTATTGTGCTCTGCACACCATAGGCATAGCCATGAGTTCTACACACCTGTGAAGTTTCAAGATCATGGGCCTTATATTTTCAAAGTTATGTTGAGGACGTAAATTTGTTAACGGACATACGGACGGATAGACGAACGGACATACAGACGATATCGACCATATCATAATCCGACCCTTCAGGCGCATAAAATGTTAAGCAACTCTTATGACAATGCTAGATTGCCCAATCTGTGTTTTTGCTAATACCACAATTTGTATAAAAGGAAATATGTTTATTTTGTAAAAATAAAGTTTGGGTCTATGTTAGATTTTGCATTTTTTGTAATACTATTAAGTATGCATTCAATTCTAGACATTTAAAGCTGCATTGTACGGAATCCGGATAAGGCCATATATACATAAATATATATACACCATAACATTGTAAAGTTGGATCTGAAACGCAATGATGAAATAAGATTGGCAATGATGCAATGTTACTATGGCGGTGATGCGAAAATGCGATTGCGATGGAGCAATAACGATAGCGCAATGGCGATAAAGCGACGGTGCTCTGTCGCGTCATCGCTATCGCACTATCGCGTCATCCCAATCGCATTAATTTAACAAGTGTCATCGCACCATCGCATTTTCATTTTCGCGTCATCGCCATCGCGTTGTCTCTTCATTGCCATCGCGTTTTCGCATCATCGCCATCGCACTATCACATTATTGCGTCATCGCCATCGCAACATCGCGTTTCAGTTATCCAACTTTACAATTCGATGTTGCATATATGACCCTATCCGGATTCCATGTTCCAGTTAGTTTTCGTTGTACATGTATTAGTTGTATATATTGTCAAGAAAATTCTGGAACCTGTTCTGCAGTAGTCCCATGTGCAGAAGCAATTTATGGTGGCTGATTTGTGCCATTTCACTTTCATTCTGCGAAAAAACGAAAAAGGGGAAAGGCGAAAAAGTGCCAAAGCGACAAGTTTATAAACGGCGCTTTTTCGCATTTAATACAACGCGAAAAAGCGCCAGTATGTGATCCGTTTTAAAGTGGCGCTTTTTTTGCATGCATTTTGGCGCTTTTTCGCCTTGCAAAAAATGGGAAAAAGCGCCGTTTATAAGTCGCTTTGGCGGTTTTTCGCAGTATGAAAACGCGAAAAAGCGAAATGGCACAAATCAGCTACCATAGCAATGTGGCTTAATTAACGCATGACACTTTATCAAAAGACTTGGCAAATGATCATGCATACAAAATAAGAATGCTCTTGCATAAATTCTGCAAAAGATAGCACAGACGGACATGTGGACATACAAATATACGAACGATTGAATTTCACCCTCCCCTCGCGGAAGAGTAGAGAATTATTATGGGCAGCCGTTTTAACATAAATCTGTTTAAATAGAGATATCTCTATTTATAATAAAGTTATGATCTATTTCAAATACAGGTATTTCAGATATTTCTATTTGAAATAAAGATATCTCTTCTTTTCTTTAAATACAGATATGATATCTCTATTTAAAACAGAGATATCTCTATCAAAATAGACATCTGTATTTAAATAGACGTATCTCTATTTTTCAGTAAACAAGGATTTCTCTATACAAAAAAGAGGTACAGGTATCTTTATTTGATATATAGATATCTCAAAAAAAATAAGTGATACCTCAATTTCTCATTTGATAGATACATCACATTTTAATAGAAATATCTCTAATATAAATAGAGATAAATTTAGATGCATCCCTATTAGTGGAGAAATAGAGATATCTTTTTATTGAAAAAATATCTCTATTTAAATAGGTTTATGTTAACAAAGACATAGATAACAAATATGGTAATGTACCATATAGGTCAACGTGTTGCATGCATATAACATCATCGATAGCTGTTAATCGTCAATTTCTCTCCTAAAGATATAGATCTACATACTTACCAGTTTCAGTCTTTTCCAAAGGCCCCACGAGATCCATGCCGATCTGCGAAAATGGAGTGGATTTCACCGGTATAGGCCTGAGAGGTTTGCTGGCTTTCTTTAACGGAGCTTTTCGTTGGCACATATCGCATTCATCGATATACTTTTTCACGTCCTGGTACGAATTCTTCCAATAGTATCTCTCCCTCACCTTTCTCCAACTTAAAAAAAGTAAAATATATATATATATATATATATATATATATATATATATATATATATATATATATATATATATATATATATATATATATATATATATATATATATATATATATATATATAATTAATCACGCTAATGATTTTTTCGTGCATCAAAGTGTATGGAACGCCATAGCTTTATTTTAGATCTCATTGCATTTTGAAGTTGACATGTAATGACGTTAAGCTAAAACTGCAATATGTCAAGCAAAGCTGGCGCTGGCGTTAACTTACGTTCAAATGAAGTTTTTGACTTTTTCAGTTGAACACATCTTGTGTCATGACATGCTAACTTTGTAAACGTTATAGCTTGATCGCTTACTAAGTCGACATAACGAAAAAGTAGCCCAACAAAATTACGTTTATACAAACAACAATATATCATTCAGACAAGTTGAATTCGACTCCGCATTTCCTTGTAAATTTACCCGAATTGAAAAAGACGAGGAATTTCTAAATTATATATTGCATTATACTTGATATATATATATATATATGAAAATTGTGGGTTTACTTAAAATTATAACTTACGTTTTGTTAATTCCTAGGTGGCCCCCAGCTTCATCTGTGTGGATCTTTTGAAGAACGTACTCCACCTCTGTGTCTTTCACAACTCTCATAGTATGTTTAAATTTAACCTGGTAATGCAATGTTCTATTTATCAGAACAAAATCCTTGCATTTTCGTCGAAAGTTCCGTTTTAACAACTTTGACTTTTGACATCGATTTTGGATATTTGTGATTATAGAGAAACCTTTCAATTTTTTTATACTCGGACTCCTCCATCTTGTTCCGAGGGCATATACTGTCGAAATGAACTGATGAACGTAGTGCAAAACCTGAAAGTTCTGAGCGGGTAGAGGAGAAGGAAAATGAAAGTTTGTTTCTGGACATTTCAAGTTACTTTTTCAGAACTTCATTTATGTCGGCACATTGACTATTTTATAGTGAATCGAGTCGACAATTTTTTGCCTTTTGTATCTTTTTTAAATGTCTACAAACTCCTATTATTATAATCAATCAATTCACAAAAATAGAAGAAATAGACACGCCCCTGCTGCACCCTCATGATAAACACAACCTTAATATTCTATGGCCTTAACGGCATATACCATGTCGGAACTTCAAAGGTTTTCGGGAGCCATTGATGTATCCAACATCACTCGGACCGACTTACTGTTTGTTATAAATTTTAACTTTCACATTGACTTCGGGTTAGACGGCCGGGGTTCGATTCCCGGTCACACCAATAAGTTTTTTTTCATATAATAAATTCGATATCTTGATATCAGAAAATCATTTTCTGGTATCAAAAAAATTACGATCATTTTCTGATATCACAAAAATATATCACAAAATCAATTTTTGACATCAGCAAATGACTTACATTTCTTATATCAGAAATTCGACTTTGTGATATAAAATATTCTTGTTTATTTTCTGATATCAAAACATTGATTTTTGATATCAGAAAATGTTTTTTTTTTATATCACAAAATGATTTTTTATATCAGAAATAGCTTAAAAATATTAAAACAGTGCCCCATAATTGTCCAACATTTAAAAATCCCAAATTATGATTGTTCAACATGAATTTCCATGGCCATAGCCAGAAAACTATGAGAGAGGGATTCGATTCGCGAAGCGCTTAAGGCGCGATCCTGCTAGGGGTGTTCGGGGGCATCCCAACCCCCCGGAAAATTGTTTACAATTTTACGCAAAATTTTTCATTCTGAGTCAATCTGGAGAAGAATATTGCAGTCTACAATATTGAAAATTATGGGCGTGAAACAGAACACACAGTTCTGATATGAATCGTGACTTTAATAGTCATAGTTGAATAAGAACGCCGAGTTTAATAGTGCGTGGTGGTTTTCAAGGGTTACCTGTATGTCTAAAGAAACTCGCCTGTAATCACTATTTGATTTCATTATTGTTCACTTTTAAAATAATTTTTGATTTTGATGACAGTAATGAAGTATTATAAAGAAATTTTTATTTTTTCTTATAAAAGGGGCTTCAATTATTAATTTTAAGTTTGATTTCATACTTCAGATATACGAAGTTTATGAAGAAACGAATCGCGATGATTAAAGCCCCAGTCGCACCGGGCTTGCGACCAGGATACAACCTTTCTGCGACTGAAAAAATAGAAATCGGATGTAAATCGTAGAATAGCCGTGCGACCAATCGGAAAGATTTTGGGTGATCGCACGATCAAAATAAGTCGTAGCCAAGTTTTAAGCATGTTCAAAATTTACCTACAACCACCTGCGATTGAACAATCATTTAAGAAGTTTCATTGGTCGCAGACAGGTCTTGTATCGTCGTGCGACTAGTCCTACATGGACGCACCACCAATCGTATAAGATATCGCATGCATGTGGTCACGTGGTTGGTTGTGCGACTGGTGGTACATTTTAGCGATTGGTCGTACCTTCTAGCTGCGACGTGCTGCTTTTGGTTGCAATTGGCCATGCAACTGATCGTAGGTGACCATGTTTAATTCGCCTGATCAGTTGCTAATCCTCAGGACCGGTCCTAAGATCACCTGCGACTGATCGTGCGATCAATATTATGGTAATCGCATGACCAATCGTGCCACATGTCGTGCGATGACCTACCACCGATCGTAAATTAATCGCAGTATGCGATTACCTTTTGAGATCGTAGCAAACATCGACGATCGATCGCAATATCATCAAATTTCCATCAATCGTACGATATAGAAATCGTACGATCCGGTGTCACTGGGGCTTTAGCTGCTTCGAAGTTTGAAATGAAATACAGTCTCGAATCAAAGTCCCATGATAGCTAGCTCTCCAATTTGAGTACAATTATAAAAAAAAATGGAGCTTGAAAGAGTGTTTAAGTCTCTAGCATTTGCTAAAAAAAATCTTAAAATTTGGCGGAGCTATATTAGGAAACTTACAAAAAAATGCAAATATGGCTCCTCAAAGCAATGAATATGAATTTGGAGTTCTGCATGTAAATCACATGTGCTTGCAATAATTTAAAATCCATCTAATTGCAATCCAATGCATCTTCAGCGAGCTTAAAGAAACATTCGAATAGATTTTGTTCATGTAAGGATCAGTGTAGTGCCTATAGAATTTGGTATATTATCATCATGTTTTGTGCGCATGTTTTTGCATCTTTGGTTAAAATACGAGTCCATGAAATATAGAAATAGTAACCGAATGATTTGTAGCCAATCGTGGTTCAAATGTGTAAACACTAGTGCTGATCATAAAATCGGAGTACCCCTACCCACCCACACCAATCTTGCATTTATCTTAAAAGGTTTTATGAAAATTTTGCTAGATTCTTTTGTATTTTGTATCATTTTATCAATTAACTCTTTGCATTGGTAGCATGACTGAATCCGTTATGGTATAGATTTGTGTGTTTTTCCATGATATTAGATGATGTAATCATAATGCAAATACGAAAACAACGATTTTTGTTAAAAAAAGATGCGACGATGTTCCGATTGTAGATGTTCATACTTGGTACATTTGCTTATCTGGAGATGCAAATATGCTTGAACCAAAATCGTAGGTCGAAGATCAAGGTCACTATATTGACTCTCTTGCAAAATGTTTGTTCGAGCTATATATTTCAGTTGTATAAATGAGTAATGATCGTGCTAGGTATATTTGTTCCTTTTTAGTTATCGATGTGTCATGACCTTGAACAAAGGTCACTATTAACTCTTTTGTAAAATTCTTGTGTATGTGATATCTTTCAGTTGTATGAATTGGTAATAATCATACATGTACTTGGTACATTTTTCCCATGGAGATGCCAATGTGCCATGACCTTGAACCAAAATTGTAGGTCAAAGGTCAAGGTAACTATTGCATAATTCTTGTCCAGTGTATATCTGTTACTTGTATGAATGGGTATATATCATTTTCGGTATATTTGTTCCTTTAAGTATGCTAGTGTGTTATGAACGTGTATCAAGGTCGTGTGCCAAAGGTCAAGGTCACAACCTTATTGTCAAGATCCTGTTAGAACATTTGATATTCAATTTGAGCATACAAAATATTGTTGCCACGGGGTATTATTCCCGTCAGCATAGTGATTCAAAGACTTATCATGTTGTGGAAAATACCAAATATTATTAAGTACAATATAGGGTCATTTTTCTATGGGGGTCATTTTCCTATAGATCGAACATGTAGAAAAATGACTCCCGGGTATTTATTCTATGATTTTGACTCATTATTCTACGGCTAGGGAGTCATTTTTCTACGTAGAATAATGACCTATCCGGTCATAATTCGACGGGGGTCATTATTCGGCTTTACACCGCCTTTCGATTTTGAGCAAATTCCGTTTTGTTGTTCCGGAGTTATGGGACTTGGATTTTATTTTTGCTTTGGTAAAATGCTATGGTACGCAATAATTTTAGTAACTGTCAACTGTTTTTCATGAAACTAATACAGAATGCTTAAATAGGGTAGAGAGAGTGGCCTTTCGATTTTGAGCAACTTAAGTTTTGTCGTTACTGAGTTCTGGAACTTGGATTTTATTTTTACTTTAATAAGATGCTATGGAGATGCTATGTAACGCGATAACTTAAGTAAACGTCAGTTGTTTTTCATGAAACTTATACAGAATGCTTAAATAGTGTAGGGGAAGCCACCTGTCAGTTTTGAGCAAATTCCACTGTTTCGTTACAGAGTTAGGGACTTGGATCCCTCTTTTATGATTTCAATATTTCATAAAAGTATTACCAAAGAGACCCATGTTTGGGAGTAATAAAACTATATGTTCACATTGATCCCGTCCAAAGTAAGCGACGGGCATATCAAGACACGCTAGGCGTTGCTCTTGTTGTAGGCTGATGAGACCCTTAGAAACGAACATATTTACAAAAAAGTTTCTAAAGTCATCAAGTAATGCGTATCGGAAGATCCGCTAAGTTCCTGCCAAAGACTAAATGTGTCCTGTAGGTTCTTAATTATTTCAGCACACAATACTAGCCACTTCACAGAGTTATATGTGAAACAAAGTGTGTATTCTTATGAAAAGACATATTCCGGTTGGTAGAATTACAAAACATATGTTGTATCCCCACTGCTTGCATGGTTTGAATGTAAATGCATTGTATATATAGTTTAAGATTTGTTGCCAAATATTGTTTGTTGATACAACATTTCTTAATTTTAACAACTTAGTTAAACATCGCATTTTGTGTTTGTATTGAAATCTATAACATTAATATTGTAAAGTGTTAACTAAACCATTCATCAATATATAAACAAGTATCAACACTTACCAGTAATGTTGTTTACTAAATACAGGGATACTGAATACCAGTCTATACATAATTCTGTAAAGTGTGAGGAAATTCAATAGATTGATATCAGCATGTATTTTGTTTATCATCCTACATCAATTTCATTCAATTAGTATTGTTTTCATTATTACACTAAATATCAGCTATTTATCAATTACAGGGAGAGTTTGTCACTTAAGGAAAAGTCTGTTATGGTGTATCATGGAGTCAAGGCAGGAGAAATTGAACAGATAACGCAATATTGGAAGTATTGAGAGTTGGGTTGGACGTTATCATGTCAAATTTAAAACCTTTTATTCTATAAGTGATTAAAGTTTGTTTACATTTTAATCTTTAACCTCTTCAAAGGACTATAATAATACAATATTTTATTATTAATATTCAGTGCAATAATAATTGATATCAATTTGTGTTTGGCAATCATTCCATCTAAAACCAATTCGAAAGTATAGTAAGATCGATAAAACATATTCTGTTGGCACATCTTTTAGTTTTATGATTCATCATTATGGTTGTTGTTGTTGTTGTTTTTTTTTTTTTGTTGTTGTTGTTCTTCTTCTTCTTCTTCTTGTTGTTGTTGTTGTTGTTGTTGTTGTCAGATATTACTAAATAGAGAACTTTTATTAAAAATTCCTTTAGTTTTCGTTTTATGACTGATTAATCAAGTGCTGAATAAAGTAAAAAAAACCGACGAGGTACCGAAGGGTAAACTATATTTCATAGTCTATGCAATAAAAGGACAATATCGCGATCGGGTAAAGTGTCATATTCAGGAATCTGAAATTGCACTAGATCCCTATAACTTCCTCAGTGACAATTTCAAACGTTGCTCAATATATCCTTGTTATAAAGCTTATGGTATTTTTCACCATTTGCGCAAGAAATCAAAGCAAACAAAACTTGAATAATGTTTTGGAATCATGATAATGGCACTTCGGCATCATAATTCAGATTTCGTCACCGAAGTTGGTTTGTTGCCTTTGATCCGATTCTGTTTGCTCGCAAAGAAGGACCAATAGCTCCTTCGACAGCATTTGGAGACAAAGAGCAATGGCTACAGCAAGAAGTCGGTCAAATGACAGAAATTTCAAATCGGTCTGTAGTTGGTAGTAATAGAATTGTGTAACAACACCCCCCCCCCCTAGAAAAAGTGTGGGAACTTGTTATCTCTACAGACAGACGAAATTACAGACCACCTGATTCCAGTGTATCCACAGCTTAGAAATTTTTAAGTTGTGGCTAGAAATCCTTCATAACTCATAGGAACCGGAGGGGAGGAGGGTAACACAAACCCCAATTTTAGGTGATGATTGATGACATTCGAAAAAATCACAAAATGGCAAATAATATACAAAAATTCAAAATTGGTCTGTAGTTGTTAGTAATAAAAATGTATAACGAATAAACCAGTCTCTGAGCTCTGTACTTTCACGTTTTATGTCATCGTTGTGCCTCGTCAACAAAATCCTGCACTTCTGTGAAATTTTTGTGGGTATACATTTTATTGTGCAAGTTTTAATATAAAATTGAAGACGTAACAGAACTATTATTTAAATAACGAATTGTTTAGATATAGTTTTGACAGGACCTGTAGGGGCCTCTTAATCCTAAAAAGACTATATCATTAGTCATAATAGTGTCCTACTCCGAAAAAGAATATATAAAAAATTGATTATCTTACCATGACATAAACAACACAGTATTTTTATATTACTGTGTAATAAGCAATAATTGATAAACAAAATTTGGATTGTAGTGAATTATATCTTACAAATCCTCAATTGATGAACGGATTATTTTATGTCAGAATATACAGGTACGTTTCAATTTTTATTCGTTTTATGTCATTAGTGAACTATATTTAAAATATTATTGCAATAATTTGTACATGACACTAAATGCTAAACATAACTGCCCCAATATATAAGTTACCATTTTCATTAAATGAAAATTATGAGAGACATCTGAAAAGTTTTACATATTTTAATAGAATAGAAACCTTTAAACGTAAATTGCTTGCTTGCTTGATTATTGTTGTACGCCACTTAATGATTATTTCATGTATATGGTGACAATATCAGTCTAATGCATTGAATAGAACCTTTTCCCCTAGCAACGTACAAACCCGACGCAGTGAGGGATCTTTTACATGCCACGCCTACCGTGACTCGGGACCTCGGGTTTTACTGTCTCATCCGAAAGACAGAACACCAGTGTGCCCATGGGGGGGGGGGGGGGGGGGGGGGGGGGGGGGGGAGTCAAACCCGGAACCTCTCTGTCATGGGCCAATCACCTCATCCACAGAGCCACAGCAGCTTGAACGAAAATGAAATATAAAGATAGCAACAAACCGCCAGGAAACTGCGTATTTACTATGATGTCATTTAATATTCTGGTGCCAAATTTGACGTAAAAATTAACGTCAAAATAATGCAACCGCAAAACACTATGTGTAAAAATGGTTTACATGTATAAAGAGAGCGATATTCCGGCAGAGCAAAGGTCATATTGCAAGTTTCGCACGTTCTTCGGGTGCACGCCAAAGGATATAAGTATACATGTATAGGAACCATGCCTTATCATATACAACTCTACTTGGATGGATTAATTATTAACTGGGAGAAAAGCTATTGAAAATGGTCCATGCTCCGGACGACCACAAAGTGCATTTGGAGAAAAAGACATCGCTGCTGTTAAAAATGCCCTATGTACCGTAGATGAAAAGTAAATATAATCAACATTATTTCGTCAGCAGAATCAAGAAGTTAAAGAAACGTTTAAGCTCGATAAAGTTTGCGCCCGCTGGATACCCCTTTCAAAAGCAAAAACAGATTCAGGTAAAGAAGGCATCACAGTTACTCTCTATCTATGGAGACTGCGATTAACGGAGGCTAGATGAGATTGTAATCGATGACGAAACATGGATTTACTTTTCTTTAACGAAAAAGTGAACAAAGTAATAAAGTGTTGATCGGAGAATATGATCAAAGTCCCCAAATCGAGTGTCGACAAGAGTCTGCCTGATCCTTTGAAAATTTGAGGGGAGGAGGAGTAGTTTGGGGTGGCCATAATTTTGGGGGTTTTTTTTGTTTTTTCTTTTCTTTTGGGGGAGGGGGTTGTTTGTTTTTTTGGGGGGGTTTTTCTCTTTGTTTTTTGTTTTGCTTTGCTTTGTTTTGGTTTTGGGTTTTTTAAGTACATGTGTACAAAAACAAATAAACAAGAGGCCCAAAGGGGCCTATATCGCTCACCTGGGTAGCTAGATGATCAGTCATGCAGGAAAGAAGAATTCATTTATTTTTGCATTACTGTGACTAAGTCAACACAAATGTTGAAAATATGTCAAATTTTATTTCAGACCAGAATAAAAAAAAAAAACAACACTTATTTGCACATCCATTCAGGTGATTTTGAGATTAAGCATTTGCTTTGTCTCTGCAAAATGTGATTCAGGGCAACAAGTTGGCCATTTTCCTTAGGTGAGGCCTTTTGTTGACTGATTTCAAGTCTGGGCCATGAACACAAATTGTTTCAAATATTGTCAAAGCCGGCGTGGCCTAGTGTCTGACTCCGGATCTGGAGGCCGGGGTTCGAGTCCCGCTCTGGTCATGCCGGTGACATGTCTTTCGGATGAGACAGTAAAAGCCGAGGCCCCGTGTCATGGTATGCATGGCACGTTAAAGATCCCTCACTGCTTCGGGTGGGTCCGTTGCAAAGGTCAAAATTTGTATACCCCACATCAGGCAGATGCCGTCACCATATACGTGAAATATTCGTGGTGTGACGTAAAACAAAAATCAATCAATCAATTCAAATATTGTCCAGATCCAAATTAAAATTGCCTAATTTCATGTAGAGTGTTGAGAAACATCTAAAAACTTATTTAGATGTGTAAAGAAATGAAAAATAAAATTGACCACAGCTGGATTTGAACCACTACTCTCCATATTTTAATTGCCAGTGGTATATGTACCATTGTGAGACCTAGTTTTTAGACATGGTGGCATTATCTGTTGACCAATTTGGATGAAAGGTACAAAATTGATAGAGGATCTATAGTACTTTATGTATACTGTGTTTCATTAAACTCCTTCATGTGGTATAACAATAGAAGTTAAAAATGTGAAGAATTGTCCCTATACACCCTCATTTGGAAGTCTTAAAATTCATAGAAAATCAAAAAATTGAGATATTGACAAATTTCTTTCTAAGTAACATTCCTTACCATAATTATCAATATCAATTAACTGAAAAACACTTTTCCAGAAACAGGTAAAAAACCGTAAATTTCTATTTGACGGATCTTAATCCCAAACACAATTTTTGATAACGCATCTTTATAGATTGTCGAAATGCAATTAGTTTCCCTATTTATGCACTGGTTCTTTGAAGAGGGATACCATTTGGGGGCACTTTTGGTCCCGCCCTGGATCCACCCCTGAGGGAATCTGGATCCCAAACTCAAATTTAGTAGGGGACCCTGAGTACATCATATATACAAAGTTTGATCCAAATCTGCATTGCAGTTCCAGAGAAGAAGTCGAAAATGTGAAAAAGTTAACGACGGACAGGCGACAACGGACTACGACGACGAACGACGATGACGACGACAGACGACGACGACAGACGGTGCACTATGACTATAGCTCACTTTAGCCTTTGGCTCAGGTGAGCTAAAAAAAACCCAAGCATTCTTAAAGTATTAATAAAGTAATACATGTCCCTTACCGTTCCCAACAAATTTTACTATGTATACATTTATAAGAGACTGATACTGTAAATACATTTCTAGTAATATATGATAATAAGCGAGTCATACTGTAATCGATAGATGAACATAGTTCCCAATACATGTACGTGTCAGAAATGGTTGCCTATAACATGTAGCTGGGAAACAATAAAAATGAAACAAAATGTACACAACATGAAGAGATGGCAAGTGGAGACGAAACTATGTATTATGATACAACATGAACCTGATTGAAAGTTGGCATGCCAATCTTTTGATAGTAAAAATAGTTGGAAAGGAAAATATTCTGTAGAATTTTAAAAATCATTACATTACTATATACAACAGCATACTAAACTTCAATATAAATTCTGGAAAACAGAATTATCATTGACTGTAAGTTAATAAAGGGCGAGATTACATTGTACTAAATTTCTATCAAATACCTCACAGTATAATCTAAAATCATTCTAAGCAAATGAATATTTAACAGAATGTTTTATTGACGTTCAATCAGCAAAGACCCAAAACTCAGTCAGACATAAACGGACTTTCACGATACGCGATCTTGATCTAATTGTGTACCGACTATCAATCAAATACCTCCAAGTTTAACGAAAAATAATTCCGAATACGTAATTTTCATTGATTTTCAGTAGATAAAGTGCCATAACTCAATTCGAAATTGAAGTTTAAATTAAAATAATTCTGTTAAAATTAAGAAAATTCCACGATACTCGAACCTGCTTGTAACTCAGTTGTGCACTAAATTTCAATCAAATATCTCAAACACTAAAGTGACACACGGAGACAAAACTTATGGTCACCAGTAAAAGCATGTAAAAGGTAAAGTGCTTATATGTTTATTTAAAATTCATTAAATTTTACAGAAAATCTCTCTCCATTGATTGCACATCATTATATAAAACCTGTCTTTGTCTTTAAAAGTTCAAACAAAGATTTAAAACGTCCATATAGTTCCACGCCTGCTTTTCGAATATTTGACCAGAATTTTTTGAGAATGTTCGAATCACCTCTCTCAATTTCATCTCGCACCTCTTCCCGTGGAGTGCGCCATGGGTGGCGTGAGTGTAGTTCATCTTTATCAAGACTGGACTTGTAAGCTCTTTTTTCATGTTCAAGTTCGCAGAGTCTTGCTTTGATGTCCAGAATCTTTTCTTTAATATCATGCATTCTTACACTATGTTCTTCGTTGAGTGTATTCACATCGGTGCTACCGTGAACATCAGTCAAGCGAGATTTAAGTCTTTCCAAACGGTCAGTTTCTTGTTCCTGTTCCTCTTCAAGATGCTGGAGCTCGCGACGAAGTTGTTGTTCACGTGATTGAACAGCCATATAGTGTTCTCTGTGCTCACCTGAAAACCACGTTGGAATCTTGTTCATGTCTTCTTTTTGTTCGAGTTCCTTAACCGATATTCGTTCGCGGATGACTTCTTCGACTTCAGTAAATATCGGACTATGGTAAAATTTTCCTTCATTTTTGGCCATCATATCCAGAATAATTTCTATCAGTTGTTCGCTTTGTTGACATTTTTCATTTTCGTCTGCATTATTATTCAAAGCAAAATATCGGTTGTCACATTCAGCTAAAAATTCCTGTAGACAATTCGGGGCACCTCGGATCATATCATGAAGAGATTTTCCTCTGTTATCCAAATCATCCTTTTTTGTGAAAACAACAATCATGTATTTCATCATATCGTTTCCGAGTGCTTTTTGCAAAAGCCTTACAGTGCTTCTCTCTTCCTCTGTAAATCTGCCGATACCAACAACTAACAGAATGGCGTGTGGACCAGGAGAAGAAATTCCCACACATTTTAGAATTTCCCTAGTAACTTCTTCGTTATTCAAACCTGTATAAATGTAAAACAAATGTTTTCAATTGTCTTTCAAATTTTTACAATATCTTCCAAATAAAAAATTTGAAAGACAAATATTCCCAAGTGTTAAAAGATAAAGGAATCTATATAAAGCTAAGATAATCCCTATAGTTTGGAACAGAATATACAAACTTTACCGGTATCAAACAGTCCTGGAGTATCAACGACCTGGATTTGCTTCCCGAATCTGTCAGTTGTCCCCCTTCTGCAGTTTTTCGTTACTGACGAAGTTGATGTTTCAGACTGGAACTGTGATTTACCAAGTATCGTATTTCCGGTGGCGCTTTTCCCTGACCCTGTTCTACCCACCAGTATGATACGAAGTTCATTTGCTGTGGAAAACAAGAAGCCAAAATGCGCCTACATCGCTCACTTACATTTTGGGTAAGCATCTTGAGTGCATGAGAAACTTAGAAAGTATCAAAATGTTCTCGAAGACTAATAAGAGTCGCAATCACCATAGATACAAGTTTAATGACTTGGTGTAACGTAAGACAAGTACATAGACAATAAGAAACACTCAATTCCACAACCTTTCGGCCACCTGGCCTTTTTCAAATGGCTAATGGTAAACACTAAATCTAAGTACATTCCATTCTATGTCGTCCCTTCCCTAATGTACTACTTGAGGAATTTGACAAAAAGAGCACCAACACTCCAATGACATATATGGGATCTTGAATATTTCATCCTTACAGAGATTCATCAAAATCCTTTAAGTAGTTCTGAAGAAGAAATTTAAATATTGAAAAGTTAATGCTGGAGGGACGGAACAACGCCGGTCGAAGAGAGATCACAATGACTCGCTTGAACTGTGTGATATTGACTGTATTATTCACCCCACATCAAGATGATTACATGGTATCGGCACGATATTTTGTCCTACCCTACGAACCCTCCCGAGGCAACAATGGATCATTTATATGCAAACGTATTCAATGACATGAGGCCTCGGATTTAACTGTCAAAGGACAAATATTGAGGCAGAATATGATAAATCACCAAAGAAAATTCCGAAAGATCGAGCCTGCGGTTACCGGCCTGTCCGATTTAACAGCTGGTCTGACTCGAATCCAGGGCCTTTAGACTTGACATAATCCCAATACTGACCGAATCCGGGAACTCTAGATCTGACATAATCCTACTACTGACAGGATCCGGGACCTCTAGACCTGATAAAGTCCTACTTCTGATCGAATCCGTGACCTTTGGACCTGACACAATCCTAATACTGACAGGATCCGGGACCTCTAGACCTGATAAAGTCCTACTACTGACAGGATCCGGGACTTCTCAGACCTGACACAATCCTAATACTGACCGGATCTAGGACCTCTAGATCTGACACAGTTCCACTACTGACCGAATCTGGGACCTTTTAGACCTGACACGATCCCATTACCGACCGAATCCGGGACCTCTGGACCTGACACAATCCCAATACTGACCAGGCTCCGGAACACTAGACATGACACAATCCCATTTCTGACCGAATCCGGGACCTCTTGACCGATGATTTGGAGAAAGTAATTATCTACAAGTATTTTGAATATAAATGCACAGTTATCTGTTGCAAGACCATTATTTATTTGCGTTATAGATAAACCAGTAAAGGTTTACTTAATCCTAAATAAATACATATGGACTGTAATTAAATGAATAAAACGATAAAGAAATAACAACGAAAATGTATTTCAAGTAATTTTCTAGATTATAGATGAATATATTTAAGAATTTTATCTTTTTACTTTTTTCGAAATCATAGAATAAAAAAAAAGATAAACTACATAATTTATTTCTGTCTTAGTCTTATTCTAACCTAAATTTTCTTCTTCCCTTATCTCCTCGTAATCATTGCTATCACCTTTGGGGGCATTCCAGACCTCGCATTGGGACAAGTGTGGTTCTTTCAAATCTGTACATTTTTTACATTGCCGATCTGCAAAAAGTTAGAACATGAACTAAAAAAAGCCTTAATAAATCTTTCTAATGACAGACTCTGTAAATCAGTACATTTGTTATAAAATAATTACATGATACAAACAGTAGTAAAATGAAACTTCAATGGTTTCTGTCACTGGCATAAAAATTGCTGGCGATTTACGGGTCGGTACTGGAGGTTACTTGCCTTTTTCATTGTCTTTTAATTCAGCACTTTGTGAAAACTGGCAGTCGGACATCCTTACTTCTGTAGCTGCACGGTTGCACATTTCGCACTCGAACATTAAATTGTTGTTGGCGAATCCACACCTGCATATCCAATGAGCTGTGGCAGCCATCCTGATGCAAGTGGCTGGGCAGCTTAATCAATGAAGTACATCTGATCTACCCTTTATATATGTACATGTATATATCCACAAGGACGGAAATACTGCATCAGGAAAATCCAAAATATGCAATACTTAAGTATTATTTTCCGTGTTATATCTTTAATTTCAAATCTGTCTATCAGTAAAAATAAAATTATTCGATGTTAATGACGGGGAGGGAAATATCAACTTAATTAATCCAAGTGTTTGGTAAATTTGGAATGTGTTATCTACATAGTAAACCGTACCATAAACTCATGACCATACGTCATATAGTCGCTTAATACTTCCATATGAAATAGGGGTAAGAAAAGAATTTAACTCCAATACAATGTATTAGGGAGAGAGAGATCATCTGTATGTGTGGGTGTATGTGGGATATGACGCAATGATGATTCGTCTAGACATATCTAATTCGATTTGTTTATATTTCGTCGCGTTTTTTGGTCACTTTCAACAATTTACAGTAATATAGTGACCTGGAAGCAGATTGGTAACTGGTCTTAAGGTGATATCTGGCCACTCTGAGAGCGGTATACGTGGATCGCCTGCACCAAAAGACAAGAGTTTATCCTTACAACAAATTGCCTCCGAAACGTGGTCGAATATATCTATATGTAGTGGAAACTTAAAATTTCTAGAAACCTAGTAATACAAAAGAAAATGAAAAGGACTCAAGATAACGGCAAAAATAGTTTTCACGACGTCAAGCTTTGTGACTCCGTTCCTCACACATATTCTGGCGATTTATTATTGTATTACGTCACTCCACGTGATAATTTCACTTATATGGTGATGGCATATGCCTTATGCAATGCATAAAAATTCATACTTGCAATATCCACTACGTTACTATATCATTTCTCTATTTGGACCGATTTTTTAATATCTAAAAATGTATACTGATTCTTTCCGTTAAACAGAGTTATTTCTCATTTTGGACGGTATCTGATGTGCATTTCTTTTATGGAAACTTTATTTATGAAATTATTTCCTTGACAATCAGACATCCTTATTTCTCTCTATATATATATAGAGAGAGAGAGACATTTAACTTACTAGATGGGAAACAAAACGGCAATATGTATTCAGCACTCACTTGTGTGATTGTGATAGTCAGACACAAACCGGATGAACTGGCCTGCTAAGAGGTATAGAGCACTGTGTACATGACTGAATAATCCGGAGACGACGTCACTATATCGAATGGGGCTTTATAGGACAGCAACGTCACTTTATCAAACGTCTGGCAAAATACTCGTTATTTGATTGGTCGAGAAGGACGCGACATATTATTGTATCAGGTTCCTACCCACCTGATATTAGTTTTGATATCACCTGTGCGGAGCCCCTTGATCGTGACGTCACTTTTGTCACGTCACGGGGCTTCGCACGGGTGATATAGAAACTTATATCAGTGGGTAAAAACCTGATACAATAACTTTGTTGTATAATGTATTACATGGGTGATACGTCTGTACGTCTGTCTGTCCGATCATCAGAAAGTCACACTTTACTGGTAGTTTTTGTTTATCATAAAAGCTACCGCCGGCGATTTTGTGTAAAAGTGTAAAACACTGTTTATTGAAAACAAAAGTCGTGAAGAAAATGCACAGTTCTGCATGGATATCAGGTGGAGAATATGAAGCTTCTATACCGGTATGAGAGCCAAGAAAGGCCTTCGGTGGGATAAATTCGTTATATAGTATATACTTAACAGGGGTGATACGGAAAAAAATATTGGGTCCATGAAAAAAGTTGTATTGGGTTCGGCTTCGTCATT